>LIEC01011081.1:12558-23203 GCA_001925005.1 Drosera capensis | reverse complement strand
GTGAATTTGATGCCAGGCTCATTGCACCACCTTTCAAGGATACTTGGGGTCCTGTTGCAGTGGTGGCACCAAGAGCCATTCTGTACCGAGGTTCGTGAATTTGATGCCAGGCTCATTGCACCACCTTTCAAGGATACTTGGGGTCCTGTTGCAGTGGTGGCACCAAGAGCCATTCTGTACCGAGGTTCGTGAATTTGATGCCAGGCTCATTGCACCACCTTTCAAGGATACTTGGGGTCCTGTTGCAGTGGTGGCACCAAGAGCCATTCTGTACCGAGGTTCGTGAATTTGATGCCAGGCTCATTGCACCACCTTTCAAGGATACTTGGGGTCCTGTTGCAGTGGTGGCACCAAGAGCCATTCTGTACCGAGGTTCGTGAATTTGATGCCAGGCTCATTGCACCACCTTTCAAGGATACTTGGGGTCCTGTTGCAGTGGTGGCACGGCTAACTAGATTGGAATCGAGGAAAAGAACAATCACAGTAATGTCGTCGTGGAAATGCCGCCAAACTCCTCTTAATATCTTCTTGAGGTCAGAGTATCTCATCTCTCTGTTCTTCGCCGCTCCTTGCAGGGCAGCTTTAACCAGCTTCCTTGCACTTCCCTGCAAGCAACAGATGCAGATTCATTTGGTTTATGTGGTATATAATAGAGTAATGCTATATACACTTCGCCGCTATATACACTTCGCCGCCCTCATATTCTATATCTGGCACGATTATATGGATATCTTGTTTGGCTCTAATATAGCCAAACAAAGAGGCTCAACCTTAAAAAGGTTATTGCATCCAAGAGAATGTGAAACATGGCTCAAAGTTTGGACAAACAGAAGACATCGAAAACGAATTGGAGTCTGGCTCTTTCAAGAGACGTGTAAGATGAGATTAGGAACATGTGAGAGGCCATCAGTGGTACTGAAGAAACTTACGTCGTGTGAAATGCTATGAACAATGTCAACAGCTTCCTGGTTGCTGAGGTGCTCCCAAAGTCCATCTGAAGCAAATATAATGAACTGATCCTGCGACTGCAATTCATGCACTACAATTGATGGTTCCAAGCTCAGAATGGGTCTTCTAAAACTTTCAGGAAGGAGAAACTTAGCATTTAGCGGTTCTCTATTGTACTCGGGCCTCTTTAAATAGAATTCGCCAATTGATCTAGTGATCTGCAACCAGTCAACAAATAAAGATCATATGCTGCGACTTACACAATGACTCAGGTGTGGTAGATTGCAGTCTTTAACCCCTCAGAGCAGGAGATAGTTTACACCGAGATTTTAATAGCAACCAAAACAAGAAATGTGCAATACCTATATGATGCCTTTATGCGCCAAACATTTTGTCTCAAAAGGGCAATCTGTGGATCATCGGGGTGCATGGATTGTAGCTCTCGTCTCTCTGATTCCAAACTGGCATTATGCTCAGTAGAAAGCTGAACCGGTTGGATACCCCCTGTTCCCCTCATAAGTTTCCCCAACACGGCACGAGAATCGCCAAGGTTGGCAACATAGAGTGGCCCGTCACATACAACTCCGACCAAGCAACATGAACCAACGGAAGCAATTTGGGGCTTCAAGGGCCATTGCTTGCTTACCACAGAGAGAGAAACCCCTCCTCTGTCGCTTGAACTGCTTTTCTGATCACATCCGCGGACATTGACTGATGCTCCCCACAAAACCCTGCACCATAAAGTTGGGTCTTGTATAAATTTGACGATAAGGACGGACCAGCAGTGAAGAAAATTGTTAACCATAGTCAACAGTTGACACCATAAACTAAGAGGTATTTGATAGCTAAGTCTATTTGCAAGAAGCAACATTAATCTTGATCACTTTATTTATATGATCAGATTCCAGTGTCCACAAGGAAGCATCTAGATCCTTGAGGTCCACTCCCAAAAGTCAAGCTTGCAATTGACCACTCAGTCCAAATACCATGAAATAAATTCTACAAGAAGCTAATGAATTGAAGCTCATGAAATTGTATCTTACTATGAACATGAATAAAAATGTCATAACTCATAAGCGACCCATATGTAATGATCCTGCGTGGTATCGAAACATGCTACCAGATCAGAATCCTTACTCAAATAGGATGCAGACATTGAATCAAGGAGCACGATAGTAAGAAACACAGAAGCAGCTCAGAAATGACAGGAAATGACCCCAAGAACCACGATGATCACGAAAGGGAGGTCATTTCATTATAGGGACACATTCCACATGAGAAAACAGGCAGACAAAGAAAATCAACAAATAACAAAGTAAAAAGTTCTGATTTGCAACCTATTCAGCACACCATGGAACTTATTCAAGCATCAGGAAACTTACTCTTGAGATGGTTAAAGAGGTTATAATTGATATGGCACGAAGTATCGGCACCACCATGGCCATCGTACACGCCCACAAAAGTACCAAACGGACCGGAACCAAGACTGCTCAAAATCCCCGACTCGATCTGACACTGATCCTCTATTATATTGTTGGCTTGCATCATAGTCATCGAGAAATCGCCATATACATGCTGGCCGATGTCCTTGTACCATAGGAGCCCATCTCGTCGCCCGCCTGAACCCGACCCACTTGAATCCGACCCTCCACGACCTTGAGAAGCATCCGAAGTCGCCCACAAGCACACGCTTAGAAAGCTCATGAATACATATGGAATCCCTCGTCTTACCAAACTTCCAACTGCATCTCCATTCCCTCATCTTATCCAAACTTCCAACTGCATCTCCATCTTGTACATAAATCCCAAGTTAGCTCAACAGCACGAAAATACCACACTTCTCCCCTCTACCTTGTTTGCATGAGTCTCTACAATCACTCCTTTCTTTCTCTATCAGCACACCCGAAACACATGCTCAGATCATAGAATCAACACTATAGTATATGAGTTTCCATCAACAGATCAAGATCATGATGCCAACAACAACAACAACAACAAACACAAACCCAGCTATTCCCGTCCTGCATAGGGTCTCGGAAGGGCGGGATTGTAGGATGGTGATGATGATAAGAAATCAAACGACAGGTTTCAAGATTGAGGATATAGGAAATCAATCAACAACAGCTTCAACGGTGTTGCAAACTATGTCCAACTTTCATCATCAACAGAGTGTTTTGGTTTGGTCAGCTCCTTGACACCCAAAAAGTTCCAAAGCCCACAACAAAGGAGCAGATTCAACAAGTGGGGAAAACACCAAGTTCACAACAAACAAACAACCCAACAAAACAAAATACAGTGGGCAAGATTCAATTTTTCTCAAAACCCATAAACCCAATCCAAACAATAATTGATCCAATCATATCAACCACCATGAAAACACACATCAAGATCATATCTTTCACATAATACAAAGCAAAAAAGTGCATGAAAAAACAAAAGGGTAGCCACTATTCCCAATAGTATACCTTATAATTTGACAAATCGGTTGGCAAACCAAGAAGAAGATTCATCTGGGTGTGTATCGATCATGTGTGGCTAGGAGATGAGGGGCTCAGATCTCAAAGACCCATCAAATCAAAACACCACAAGATCAAGAAAAATTGATAGTGGTGGGCTTCAATCCACCATCAAACCCTCACTCAAAAAAATAGGATTTTGTCCCCTATTTTTTTTAGCATAAAAACAATATGATGATGAACAAGATGAAGGAGAACAAAGGGTCTATGTGAGAAGAAAAGGAGAATCGAAAGGTAGGTTTTGTGTGGGGGCCAAACAAGCAAAGTGAAATGAGGGTTTGCGTGGGGTGACTAGAGAGTCACTTTCAAGGATACAAACTCCATTAAAGACCAGCAAAGATGAAAGGTTGAATCCAGCAATGCACAAGACCAGACAATGGGATTTTGGGGCCACCAATACACAGGACAATACAGCACAATGCAATACAGTACAATCCCAATTACAAGGAGGAGAAGATGAAGAACACGATGAGAAAGCAATTGACCTAATCAGACATAGTAGAAAACAGTTTTACCAAAAAAAACAAATGATGGGTTGAAACAAATGAAAAACGAGAGATCTGTCATCGTATAGGAATGTAGTCGTTGAAACGGAATTGTTGACGTTATATTACAGCCGATTGATTGAGCAAATCATAATGATAACAAATTTAAACGAAATATTTGATATGTTTTAACTTAAATTCGATTTGAACAAAATCATAAATTAAAGTTCACCTCATTAAGATCCACGTAGCATTTAATTATGGTTACAACTCTAGCCATATTTGCTCGCATTGTTAGGTTTGATCATTCTATAAATAATTTATCAATAATAATTTTTAAAAAAAATTCCATGTCTATCTAAATTTTTAAAGTTATTTTTATTTCATTTTCTCTCTAAATTTTCCTATTTCCTTTTGGTGATTGGAATTTAGAGTGGGACGCCATTTAGTAGCTTGCCTAATTGTAGCTATGATCAAAAGTCTATTTATTTAGTATTTTATTTAAGCTGCAAAATCAATTTTGTAACATGTCCAGAGGAAAAAAAGGGAAAAGTCATTTATTATCATATAATCTACTATCCTAAAATTTGGTTGAGAACGCGTTATTCAAGGATAGTGTAGAGGTAGTTGCCACTTGTCCGTTAATTAAACTATTTTTTTATATAGATTTTGCATGTAAATTTTTTTGAAAAAGGGATTTTTTTATGTATATTAATAATAAAACAAGATGATATCCTTTTTTTTCTCTGAAATCAAGATGTTATCCATTTGATGCAAGGAAAAAGTGATCCAAATCTAAAAGTTTCATATACTCTATATCTGAGACAAAATGCAAGAACGCACCAAAATTATTTTTAATCAAGGATTTTGATGTTGTGATAAACAAAAAGGTTGACTTTTTATTTTAATACACAACCAAATTATGTGATTTAACCAATGATTAGCTTTATACGACAATTGTATAAAATGATTTGATCATCTCATATTATAAATCAAGGTTTATGTTAATAACTCTCTTCCATCAATATTGCGATTATCTTGAGGTGAGATTCGAAGGTGATATATAAAGCCTTTATTTTAGCATTACCTTAAAATGCTCAAAGTGTTTTCGATTCGGGACAAACATAACGACTTTTGTCATATAAATCTTTCAAAGACTCGTTAATTTCAAATAAATCATTTAAATTTTCATAATTTTAAATTAGTTTTTCAAATTATTATGTATTAGAAAAAATAATTCATTTATTATCTTAAAAAGGTCATAATTCCAATGGACTCCCTTAAATATTTATTGTAAGAAAAAATAATCGACTTTTTTAAATAAAATAATATATATATATTTTTTTCAAATCATTGTTTATTTTATCAAAAAATATGAATGATTTAAATACGAATTAAAGATGTTATTGTAATATCATAATTAATACTGTAAGAATTAAAAAAGATTTGAATTATATGGATCATTTTGTCTTATAAATAAGAATTCAAGAGATTAATTTATAATTATAAAAATTTAAAAGACTTATTTGAAATTAACTAAGATTTGAGGGATTTATATAACAAAAATCCTAAACTAAATTTAAAAAAAAACTTCACAGTAAAACATCTCGAGTTCAGAATTCAGATTTAATCTAAGTCCTTATGATTACTATGATAACAAGATGAACGGACGGGATTGGCCCTTATCCTCGTCTTGTTGGTCAAATCCTAATCGAAACAAGTTCACTCAATTCTACACCCAAATTCTAGGGTTCCTGAATTCCGACGAATCGACCCCGAATTCGATTCCTCATTTGATCTTCGTCTTCACCGTATCTATTCTCTCAGGTATTTCTAAGATATATTGAAACCCTAATTTTGCGATCTCGATTCCATTTAGGGTTTAGTGGTTCTTCAATTGTGTGTCTTTGCTAGTGATCCTTTCAGTTTCCGATTGGTTAGATTTTAGCTCTGAGCTTCCTTTGTTTGGCATGATTTCGGTGAAATGATGTCACAAATTGAGCGTTTCCGCTGTTCGAAATGCGGCGTCATATGTCTGAAGAGTTATTCACGAGGGTATCGGGAATTAGTCTGTTGGCTGCAACAGGGATAAGAATGTGTACATCTCGTCCTATGCAGACTCTGTCCATGACAGGAATACTGTGGTGGTTGTTTACGCTTGAGGAGTTGTGATTTTATTTTGGTTTAATATGCCGATGATTCAATATGTCAAGGTTACAAGTTAATGACATTTGCAAGACGAAATCTGTGGGAAGTGTGATGCCCATAGGAGCTATCGAGACAGTATTGGTTTCCACTTGGATGTAAATATAATACAGTTAGTTTCAATTGCTGATCAGATTGTGTATGAGGGTGTGCTTTTTTATATGCTCAGATGAGTTGTATTTATGTCATGGATTGGTTAATTAATGGTGTTTTCTTGTGTGTTGCATCTCATGCTGCAGTTTATAGGATATTTCGGGAGTTCTTGATGGATTTTGATGAGTATGATTACTTGGAGAAGACCGTGGAAAACCCGGAACCTCATAAATCAAAGGACACTACTAATGGCGGAGATGAGTATGAGAAGGCCGGAGAAAGGGGACAGAGCCGGAAGTCGAGGCGCAAAAGCCAGGTTGATGATGAGGGTAATGAACTAAAAGACCGGAAGCCCGGGGATGATCGCCACAATGATAGGAGTTCTTCTCAACGCTCTTCTCGGATAAGAGATGGAGATAGGAGCGAGAAAGATTATGTACATCATAGAAGTGGTCGTGAACACAGGGGTAAAGATGGTGAAAGAGAAACCTTAAAAGGGCAGGAGCGAGAACGTATCAGGGATGGAGAAAGGAACAGGGAGCATAGAAGGGAAGGGGACAGAGATAGGGACAAAGACAAATCTCATGACCGGGAAAAGAGAGAGATTGGTTCGGAGAGGGGGAAGGAGATGGACAAAGAGAAAGAACGTGATCACCATAGCAGGAGTCATTCAGTGAAGCATCAAGATGTCAGTGTGAAGAGCCATGACAATGATCTCCAAGTGATAGAAAAGGAAAAAGAATTGAGGGAACAAGACAGAGATGGAAGGTATGTAATGAGCCTTGAATAATTATAAAATTATCTCTCCAAATCTTTTCACTGCAGGACCCTTATGTGATTATGTGGTTTGTAAAATATTTTCTGCATTTTTTCATGTCCAAGTTGTTCAATTGTGATCCTGGGTAGCCACCGTTAGTTGGATAAGTGGTGTACTCTACCTTTATAGAGTTTCATATGACTACTCAGGGAAATCCAAGCTGTCATTTTTTTCGGTATACAATGCATAGTACTTGATACTTGATTGTGGAAACTCGTAGATATGCCAGAGAAATCACTAGAACATCGTTCTGTCAATGGGGCCAGGCTATAGAATCCATTTATTTTTGGGGATCTACTAGACTGGTGATAACACGTGCAAAATGTTGCCATCAGGTTGCAGTGTTGGAGCAATTGCGTTGTTATGTTTTGTGATAATATTCTGTTATGAGTTTATCCTCCACCACTACACTAAGGTGCTTAATTACATTGTTGTGTTGCAGAGTTGCACTTGATGAAATGATGGGCTTTGCTTAAGAGAAGCACTCCATGTTCTGGTGCTTGTTGGAAATCAAATTTTCTTTTGTCTAAAAGTATTGCAATTTGCAGGATAATTTGTATAGTGGTCAACTCTTGTCTTTTGACTTACGAGTGTTAGGTTAGTTTACTCATGTTGCTTCAACCTTCCTATCTTCTCTCCTATTGAAGTATTCATACATGAGAAGTTATTTTCTTGGTTTCTTAGTAGCAATCGTAGGTGCGATTTTAGAAATATTAGAAATAATCTTGTTATTTTGAAGTCTCTAGCTATAACCCCAACGAGTTTCTCCTCTCTTTTCAACTTCCTACCTGGTCATTTCTGTACTTGATTCTTAAGTGTGGTGACACTCACATTTAGAGTGTGCCCTTTGACGCCTGCACCTTCAGTGCTTGAGTGCAGAGTAATCTTATTAGTTCTCATTTGTAAATAAGTTCAGTCTGAATTGTGAACCAACTTCATGTAAGCACCTCCTTCCCCGACAAAGGTCTTTTAGTGCTCTTTGTCATAGACAGAATTTCGGCGTTCCCTATTTTTTTTCTTTTTTCAAAGCAAGTTTCTGAACGCCATAACCTGCTATATCGTAATTCTTTTTTGCATATCTGTTTTTCTCAAGTTATTGTCGTTAGGTCACGTGCCTTATATTTTTCAGTCTTGAAGTGCACACTGGTTGAGGATTTTATTCCCTCCTGTCCTTGGTATTAAAGATAGATTAGATTTAGGCCTTATTTGGCGTTTGCTGGAATTTTGTGTTTCCATGGACAACTTGCCGAAGCTTGTTTCATCATGCCCATACTCCTCTCTTGCTCTTCCGTTTAATGTATGAATTCTTCTTCCATATTCTTCCAGGCGTCACAAACAGAAGAAGGACCAGGCCAATGAGCCAGCGCCTGACCCCGAACGGGACCAGAGAACCGTATTTGCTTATCAGGTATCATAATCCTAGTACCTATATTTTCTCCAACGATGGGGGTGGATGGGTGTTCATTTACATTCTTTACAATCACTGTTGACTTCTGACAGATTGCTTTGAGGGCTGATGAAAGAGATGTTTTTGAGTTTTTCTCTAGGGCAGGCAAGGTAAATTCTTGTTTCTCAGCTGCTTGTATTCTCATATTTTTTTAGAAACTCTCGCTTTGTTTTCCCCCAAGGGCTTACTGCTTCATAAGATCTTCAAGAAAGGCATACAATGGCCATGGCCGAAGATCCTAAATGTTCTGTCTCTTCCTTATATACAATTTGATGGTAGACGGAGGCAATGATTTGAGATTCTTTCATTTGGGCTTGAAAGAGTTGAATTAAGTTGGAATTTGTTCCCATTAGTATTCATGTCAGTAATTACCATGACATTTATGTTTAAGCAGGTGTAATGCATTTCAACTGTCTCTTGATTGTTATGAACTTATTTCCCTGAACTTGTTCGGGAAAGAGATTAGACTGACTTTTGCATGATGCTATAATTTACTTATTTCATAATTTTGAGTAGAATATTTTGGAAAATTATTTTAGGTACGAGATGTTCAGCTCATCATGGACAGGAATTCAAGGAGGTCAAAAGGAGTGGGGTAAGTCTATTTAATGTCGATTTAAGAATTAAGACATTTCTACATGACTTTGACTCTTTGTGATTTTGCATGTGTAGGTGTTGTTGATTTATAAATATATACGGGGCAACTTACATACGTTGGAGCTAATATAGTGGTTTTTATTCATTGGTTTTATTATGTGGGTTCACTTCCTGTGCTGCTGAATCCTGTTAATGGCATTTATACTGTGGGCTGATTGAGATGATCTGGTTAAAGCTGGGTGCTGTTCGAACTAGTTGGTGGCATGTATTAAATGACAATTTTAACTCAGGAATGTGCATTTGTGCTTTAGCTTTGGGATTAACCTTGAATATTATGCGATTGGAAGATCATACTACATACTAGATAGAACCATGTCTTATTGCAAGTTCAGTTTTCTTGCTTTTGTTTTGACTAGAGCACATGGTCAGCTATAGACGAAGTAAAATGGTTGCTTCAAATGCAATTAGCTTTCGTAGTTGGAAATTTAGTTGATCTCTCAGCCTGATGAGGATTATCAGACGGAATTGCCTCTTCTAAAGTTTCATTCTGTGTTAGTCATCGCTTGTTTATTTATTGGTTATGTGAATCCATTTAGTTGCGGAAAATTACAAGAATGGCGGCTGGTATGTGGACTTGCATATAGCACTGTTCTTCAAGGATAAAAAGCAAAAACCTATATATTTTGCAGGTACATTGAGTTCTATGATGCTATGTCGGTGCCCATGGCTATTGCACTCTCGGGTCAACCTCTTCATGGACACCCAGTAATGGTTAAGCCATCAGAAGCTGAAAAGAACTTGGTTCAGTCCACTGCAACTAGTGGAGCTGGAGGACTGGCGGGCTCTAACTCAGGAGGAGGCCGTCGGCTGTATGTTGGCAACTTACACTATAATATTATGGAAGATCAGCTTCGACAGGTGTGAAATTTGAGATACAGATACCCAATGCTACACAGTGTATCATGTTGAATTGAGAATTTTTTTTTGGCCTGCATGGAAATTCCTTGTTTGTTATCCCTCGTTACTCATGGACGAAGTTCTTTATTTGCCGGGATATTTCCGGGATAGGTTATAAAAGAAGCTGCGGTTTGAAAATGAGATTTTGTGTGACTTCGGGTTTTCAAAAGTCCTGACTCTTGAGACATCCTTGTCATATGTTGGCTATTGCGGTTTTTGGAGTTGAAATTCGTTACACCTTATTTTTAATCCTTTTATGTTGCGATCTTCGACCAAAAACCACAAAGCTTTCTTGAGAATGAATAAATTTGTTTGTGTAAGTTGCAGTGAGACTTTGGTTTGCTTGACTTCATAGTTACGTAGCCGTCAGTGTGCCATGGCAGTTGAGAAGAAGATGAAAGCATTTGGTGTTTGACCTGCCAATAGAATCCGTATTTCTTTTCCTAGATTTCTTTGTTTGATCTGATTTGAGTTTCAAACTTTATGTATTGAATGACCTAAACTTGACTTTGCAGGTGTTTGAACCATTTGGTACTTTAGAGCTGGTGCAGTTGCCCCTTGACGAGACAGGGCATTGCAA
>LIEC01011081.1:0-12538 GCA_001925005.1 Drosera capensis | reverse complement strand
GAGGCCGTCGGCTGTATGTTGGCAACTTACACTATAATATTATGGAAGATCAGCTTCGACAGGTATGAAATTCGAGATACAGATACCCAATGCTACACACTGTTTCATGTTTGAATTGAGGTTTTTTCGGCCTGAATGGAAATCCCTCATTCGTTAATTATTTGTCGTTACTGATGGATGAAGTTCTTTATTTGCCGGGTTTTATCGGGATAGGGTATAAAAGAAGCTGCAGTGTGAAAACAAGATCGGGTTATAGAAAATCTTGAGGACATCCACCTCATATGTTGGCTACTGAGATCTTTGAAGTTGAATCTTTTACACCTTAGTTTTAAGAGTAATAGGAAGGGAATGTGATCATCTCACCTACTAAGGAAATGTGACTGAGAAAACCTACACTACCGATCATTAAACGATAATCCGGCAATTAAATTAGTTTTGATTGTTGATATTTGTCAATTATATAAAATTTGGGACGGATCGACCAAATATTTGTTGGGAATCGGTGTGGAGTTTTGAATGGTAATTCTAGACCGTTTATTTTTAAGTTTGTTTATTTTTGTGAAATAACCTAAATAAATACATGCAAATTAACTAATAGTGTTTTTTAAATACATTAAGATGATCTTAACAATAAAAATTTGAAGGTTTAAAATACAAAAAACATATAAATCTTGGTGGCCACCGTTTGGGCATTTTTCTCTATTTTTAATCCATTTATGTTGAGATCTCGACCAAAAACCACAAGTATGAATAAATTTGTTGGAGAAGTTGCAGTGAGAATTTGCTTTACTTCATGGTTTTGTAGCCATCGGTGTGCCATGGCAGTTGAGAAGAAGATGAAAGTATTTGGTTGTTATTTAACCTGCCAAAAGAACCAATCCGTATTTTTTTCCCTAGATTTCTTTTTTTGATCTGATTTGAGTTTCAAACTTTATGTACTGAACGACCTAAACTTGACTTCGCAGGTGTTTGAACCATTTGGTACTTTAGAGCTGGTGCAGTTGCCCCTTGACGAGACAGGGCATTGCAAAGGTTTTGGCTTTGTTCAGGTGAGCATCTTTTTATCTCGTTCTCCATAACTTTAGTATAGGAGACCGGAAGATGATGGGGTTGAGCATCAATGCTGCATGTTCTTATGCAGACTACCATCTAGTTGAAATAAATGGTACCTGGATGATATAATTAATAATGAAAGCTGAAGAAGGTTCAGCGGCAGGGAGTAAAGTTCTTAAAGGGCAAAGGCTACAACTTTCTTAGGTGGCGACTTTCAACGGACTGTGGATTGAGTTTTCTTTAGTTGTAGTTTATAGGGGAGGCGGGAGTGGTGAAACTTCAATTATCTTAAACCACATTTTATTTCGCCTGACTTTATTTCTGTGTTTTTTAATGCAGTTCTCACGATTGGAAGATGCTAAAGCTGCCCAGAATCTGAATGGGCAAGTGGAAATTGCTGGTAGAACGATTAAGGTAATTAAAGAGAAATCTCTTATCTAGTGATTTGTTCTTTCTGAGTATTCATCTCTTGTGTTGATACCCTTTCTTCTATTATTTAGGTATCAATTGTGACTGATCAAACTGCTAGTCAGGAAGCTGGTGGAAACACTGGTGATTTTGATGATGACGAAGGCGGTGGCTTGGTAAGTGTATACTTTTGCCTGAGTTGACCGACATGTAAATGGAAGATGTCCGTGGTATTTTTTTTTTTTTAATGAATGATATGCAATCTTTTTTCTCGGTTGGATGCATTTCATCATGTCAGGGTGGAACTTAAATGGGTGGAATAGCTTGTATTCATATTTCTTCTCTTATATATTTTTTTGCCTCCTTTGTTTGTCATATTGACTTGGTAGTACACATTACAATTTGAATGAGTTGATGTACGGTGAATTTAGTTGTGTTTTTGGTCCTTCTACATCAATAAGTTATTTAGAGAGGATATACATGAACGGTGAAGCGCATCCATTTCTCATCAGTCATATTGCCTTCTTCCTTCAAATTCAGAACTGTCCTAGTGGGCATGTTTAGCTTGAATGTTGAATGGGAATGCCACCAAAGTTCGTTTTATTTTGCAGGCCCTAAATGCACATGCTCGTGCTGCTCTCATGCAGAAGTTGGATCGAACTGGTACAGCTTCAAGGTTCGTACTGGCATCTTTGTTAACAGTAGTTGACTCAAGTTTGTGCATTCTTCAGAGCATTAAATTTACAACTAAGTTATCTTTATCATTAATGTATCATTGTATGTAGTTCAATAGTTGCATGTAGCCCGCTCTCATTCTATCCCCACAATCCGTTTCATCTCCAGAAAGGGTATTGTTACTCAATACATCCTTCAGCAGTGGAGATGTCTTTTTTATTACTTAAACATAGAAATGGCAAAAATACATAATTCGACAATGACTGCTGGTCAACATAGAGTGGCCTGGGTCACGGCTATATGCTATGCATCCACAAATCCTTCTAGATGCTTCAGAGCTTTGATAAGTCTCATGAATCCGAATTGTGCTTGCTCTGCGTTGCATAACTATTTATCTTCTTGAGAATTCCATAAAATGCCTGCACACTACAAGCATTCTGCTCTTCGATTCAATTGACCTGATTGGGCTACTTTTGCCTTATTTTGTCGCAGCATTGCTGGTTCCCTTATAACTCCTGGCAGTGTTCTTGCTGCTCCTACTGTGTCAATTCTTGGTCCTGGGACCTCACTGGCTGCTCCTCTCATGCACCCTTCTGTCCCTGCGGTGGGAGGGTGGCCTGTTTCCGGTCTCTCTGTTCCTGCTGCTAATATTCCGACGGTGGAACCCATTGGTGTCCCCAGTGAATGTCTCTTGCTGAAAAATATGTTTGATCCACATGTAGAGGTTAGTCAGAGCAATTTTAAACTAATCATTATTTCTTTAACTTATTGTGTAAGTTTATCTGAATATATCATGATATCATCACATGATTTCTCTGACAGTCTGAACCAGATTTCGATCTGGATATCAAAGAGGACGTGCAAGATGAATGCGCGAAATATGGAGGTCTGAAGCACATATTCGTTGACAAGTAAGGAGTTTTTTTCCAAATGGATCTCTGTATTTGCGATTTACCTGAATTACGATGACTGGGTTCAACCCAGCTTTGATGAAGCTCTGTCGAAAGATTTTTCTGTGTTCGATAAGAATATGAATATGCTAATGAAACTAATTGAAGCTAATGTCATGGTTGAGCCTGAAGCCCAGTGTTGATATTTGTTTCTGCGTCCTTGTTGGTTTAAAACAGGCACAGCAGTGGTTTTGTTTACTTGAGATTTGAGAATTCACAATCTGCACTAAGTGCTCGAAATGCATTGCATGGAAGATGGTTTGCTGGGAAGATGATAACTGCAACCTTCATGGTTAGCAATTCCCCATCATTTCGATCTGTTCCCATGCTTCATTTTCTCCTTCTACATAGGATGACGATTCACAAAGTAAAATTGGTATTATTTATACTTTGTAGGTTCCCCAGGATTATGAGGCTAAATTCCCAGACAGCAGATAGAATCCGTGGTATCTGTCATACGCCAAGGTCTCAGCTTTAATAGGAGCAGAGAATGGATTTTGCTGCTGATTCTCATGATTGAGTGATTAGTCCTTGAATGATTCAGAGACTGGGAGAATCACACAGTTTCGCTTTTGCCAGTGGAGACGACTTGATGATGTTCTCGTACTGGCTCAAATTGAGCAAATTGGCTGCTCTCAAGTCCCTATTTTGGCGTGTGAAGCTGTAGCAGAGAATTAGTTATATAACATGCTGATGTACGCAGGAGCTAAATGGTCACGAATTGGGTATTTAGAAATATTTTTCTTGCGATGAGTTTTGATTGAGTTTCCGGTCTCCTGAATTTTTCTTTCAGTTTCTACCACAATTCTATTTCTATTTGTCCAGATTTTTTCTTATTCTCTCAGTATGTTGTCTATGCAGCTTGAAATCCTTTAGTGTGTCTTGAGGTATCATTCTCAATTTCGACGAGTCCTTTGAGATGAGAATGACCAATTATATTTCGAGGTTTGCTGGCTTAAACTCATTTAGGCATTCCCTGCATTCATCGTCCCCCAATCACGTAGATTGAGAAGCATTGGTTCGATAATGTGCAATGGTTTCCCTAATCATGCCGTTGCAACACCTTGATATGAAAGATGTTACTTGTCATAATATCCATATTCTATTATGTGAGCACCTTAGTGATATGGTCTTGTAGCAGTTTGCTAGAACTGCTAAAAACACATTATCTGGCGGAGAACATTGCTTAAAACAGAGTTGGCGTGGTCATAAATGTTTCTAGTTGAGGATACATACGCTGCAGAAACCAAATAAACACAAGCCACTGAACAACTTGTGTCACATATGTTGCCGCATATTCTTCATCAGACAATAACTTCAGCTACTAATCTTGTCCACAAAACATACTTTTCCAATCGCCCATTACGAAATTCTCCACCATATAAATACATATAACCATATCCTAAGCTGAATGTTCCGTTATTGAGCTCAAAGTTCATAGCAACTTCTTCAGCAATCATACGACGAATAATCTTAATCTACTTTGTACATTTCATCAGAATAAAAAGGAAGACGATGGGCGTGGAGGAGAAGAAAGTGATCGCTGAAGAGATCGTGATCGCCGGAGCAGGCATTGCTGGTCTTGCTACTGCTGTAGGCCTCCAGGCCACAGGTCCGTATTAATGAATAACAAATCTGTTCCAGTGTAACGGGTTGTATGCTGGTATGTCCCCAACCCTGTCATTGACATGATTACACACTTTAGGGAACTTATGGTCGGCGAGAATATGTATCTGTAATATTTTTCGCATTAAATCTATAGGGTTTCAACTCAAAACCAATTTTCGATGAATGAAGTGATCAAGATCTATCTATGCACTTGTAGTATTTTCGTCTATCCACTTGATATTCTCAACAATTCCTATTATTGCGAATCCAGGACACACATATGTAATAGAAAGCCAACTACAAATGCATAGAAGATCCATGATTATTTCATTTATTATCAATTGATTTTGAGTGGAATCTCTCTTGGGGTACTGATCGAGAGTGCAAATGCTGCAGGTTTGGGTTGAGAAGCCTGGTTTTGGAGTCATCAAATCACCTTAGAACGTCCGGAGTTGCCTTTACAACATGGACAAATGGGTGGTGAGCACTTGATGCTCTGGGAATTGGCGACTCTCTTCGTTCACAGCACGTTCGACAACAAGGGTGATCACACATCTTCTCATTATCTCTTCACCATGCTTTGTAGCTAGAAAAAAAACTTGGACGGTTCCACGGCGGTAAATAAGGCTCAGTATGGAATCATAATCCAGATTCATATCTCCGTACAGAAGTCTAGGCCGATTAATTATGTTGCATTCCAAATCAGTGTTATTGAATCCTGTTCCTGGTCGAACCAATCCATTATTCTTATTAATAGCAGTACAGAAGTGATTGCAATTACTTAGCTGAACTTTTCTTAATTGCAGGCTGGTAACAGTGTCTACAGAATTGGGTATCAGAACCTCTCTGATCCCTTATGTGACCAAAGAAAGGTAATGCCCCTGGTCGAAGACATATCTATGTTTACGATCAATTCAGATGGTCGAGTTCTTATAGAGTTGCTAGGAACCATTGATAACTATATGTTTGATATTTTCTTCGTGCAGTGATGAGCACGAAGTAAGATGCTTAAAGAGGAAAGTTCTGCTTGAAACTCTCGCAAAGGAACTGCCAGAAGACAGCCAAAGGTTTTAGACCATCTGCCAAAGGTACCAATCTAAGCCTATACAAAAGAGTCTCTTGAAAATCTAATATCTCGGTCACTAATGCCCGATCAACCAACGAATAAGCAAGGGTTGATAGAATTCTCCGATGATGATTAATCCTTTTCTTGTTGGAGCAGAACATAAAGAGGTGGAAGAAAACCCAGTGAAGATGAAGGAATTTGTGTTAAACAACCTGGGAAAAGTACCTGATGAAATAAGGAATGTTTTCCCATCGACCAAGGAGGACGATATAATTTGTTCACCATTAAAGATACCGACATCCATTGGAGATACTTTTCTGGAATGTAAGCAAAGACAATGTCTACGTAGCAGGGGATGCGTTCCATCCCATGACACTAAAAAGTAATTACAAATTTCGATTTTAGGCTCATTATAATCACCCAAATATCTTTCATTGAGATATAAAAATATATTTGTAAAAGATACCACTCACTGTTGAATATTTTTTTTACTTCTTTGATGATGATGTTGTGTTTGTGATGCCCCTTTGTCTCTGCTTCTTAAGCCTATTTATAGGAAATTGCAAGGAGTGTGAATTCACTATGTCAACAAACTAACTTCCTTCGTCCTGTAATTCGGCATCTGTCCGCGTGCACAAATTGTCAGTCCTGTTTTCCGGCTTCAAGCAGACTGATTTCTCTTCAATTGCAAAGAAATGAAAATGCATTGAATGTAGTAGTCCTCCTTTCATATCACCGCGTTGGCTTGGCCAACTTTTCTTACTTTCACATTTTTAATATTTTTTTTCTATGTTTATTTATATATATGAGTATGTGGGGGGATTATCCTCTTGTCATTCGTAGAAATCAAATTTCTCCATATATAAACATCTTTATCATCATATCTCACCTGTTGTTGTCTGTATGGATCTTCTCCAGTTAAAAATGTTTCTGATCTAGTGCATCACGTATTCAATTATATCTCACATTAATATGTTTTGACATCGAATAAAAGATCGGGTTCCTGACAAGATGCATAACATTCTGATTATCATAATAGAATCTATATCTATCTTGTTATAATCTCAATTCTAGTAAGAAGTTCTTTATCAAAAGCACTTCCTTACTATCTTCAGTAATTGCGATATATTCTGTCTCTGTAATAGACAAAACAATGCATTTCTGTAGTTTTGATTGTTATGAAACTACTCCCCCTACGAAGGTTGTCATAACTCGAGATAGACTTTTGAGAATCTGTATCTCCGACCATGTATCTCCGACCATGTTTGCATCTGTATAACCATCTATGCATGTTTTCCTTGACTGTAACATAAACATAGCTTATACGTACCTCTAAGATATCTCAGAATCCATTTAATTGTTGTCCAGTTTTCTTTCCCTGGATTAGAAAGGAATCTACTCACGACTCCAACTGCATAGACAATATCTGATCTGCTATATACCATAACATATATCAAGCTGCCAATAGCTGAAACTTATGGAATACTCTGCATCTTCTGCTTCTTTGTCTTACTTGAGGGACACAGCTTCGTTGTTAACTTGAAATGACCTACAAGTGGAGTGTTAGTTGGTTTGAACTTGTTCATGTTCCAACACCTTCTTGATGTATAGTTCATGCGATAGCCACAACTTCATGTTCTTTTTATTAAGGGAGATCTGCACTTCAAGAATCTGTCTAGCGGACCAAATCCTTCATCTTAAGTAGAAACAGAGACGATGGTGACTACTTTTGACAACCAGGGGAAGAAGATTCCTGGTGCTGAATTTTTTAGGCCTGATTGGATCTGGCAAAATTTGATGTCTATTTCGTCACCTTTTCCTGTAACTCCTACAAGTGATGTCCTCAGAAGGATTCCAGTTGGATGTTTTCCATGATACTTCGTCATCTTTCATACAACAATAGACTCCTTGTTATTCCTGACACATCGCAGCAATAACCCAAGTATCTCCGTGGCTAATACTTCTTCCTGTCACATCCCTAGATATATCTCTAGATTCTTCTTTGATTAACCGTCTCAGTCTCCGTCTCCATGACGTTATCCGTTGCTCAAGTTGGATACCCAAATAACCAGGTAATCCTATAGAAAAAATATTTAACCATGCAGGAGATATCCGAAATCAGAATAGCAACCTTGGCCGCGACTCGGACATGGATCCAGCGAGCTTTACGATCACACGATAGCGAAGAGATAGAGTGATCTCTATCGGGTGGAGCCTTCTTTCTCTTTGGATTTGTTATGCTCCAATAAAATAAGTATAATCTCCATTATTGTGCGTTCATATGTCCTTTTAGATCTTTTAAAGTAGGAGTAGTATTTTACTCCATCTTTTGTCCTGAACTTCACCTGTGATCGACCTTATCAGAACTCTGTTTCCAAATACGACAGCATCTCATCCTTATTTATTTATTTTTCCAGGATTGGATGATGCACACAACCAAATGTCATTGGACACCTCGAGCCACATATTTTGGTCAACTTCATCAAATAGAACCTTCCATTGCTGGATAATCATATCATCAATAATTGCTTCCACAAATTTAGCACTTCATCGTAATCATCAACTCCACTTTATATATACTTATACCATATCCCTAGTCTAACGATACCATAACTGAACTCAAGAGTACAAAGCAATTTCTAGTTAAGAGCACATAGAAAACAGTTCTCTATCACATAAGGAAGAAGTCGCGATTAACTTCATCAAGAGAAGCTAAAAGGAAGACGATGGGAGGAGAGGAGGAGAGAGTGATCACTGCAGAGATCGTGATTATCGGAGGCGGCGTTGCTGGTCTTGCTACTGCTTTAGGCCTCCACAGGTTAGTAGTAGTAACTTGTACAAATCTCCTCGACTACAAAGGCAAAGACAACAACACAGTCAAAATCGTAAGTTGGAGAGGTTATTTCCTAATAACCTGAGCGAACGTCGAAATCCCTAATCATGATGTTAGGAAGAACGGTTGCTTAACACTGAGCAATCCCCCTTGACTAAACCAATCTCTTCCTCAACTAGCACTACCATGTAGTACTGGTACTATACTTATTAGACCAGTAAGTTGCCCCAGATCATTTGTATTTGGCTTGGCGGGATACGCAACGAACTAACTAATTGGAATAATATCTGGGAAATATAAGATGGTTGTCTAAATAGGGATGTTCCAAGGAGATAAGATCGTTAGTTCTAGTTTTTCTCATATACTCTGTGTACCAAAACGGTTAAAAAACAGTTTCTTTGTTGTTTCTAAGAGGATAAGACTCCATACATCCCGTCCTCCCCAAACCCTGTCTGGCACAAGATACCTAGCTAGTTGTTACCGTATGACGGAGCTGCTGTTCTATGCACTTACTCTTCTGATGCTACAGGTTGGGGTTTAGGAGCCTGGTGTTGGAGTCATCAGATCGACTTAGGGTGACCGGAGCTGCCTTTGCCACATGGACCAACGCTTGGCGTGCGCTCGATGCTCTGGGAATTGGCGACATCGTTCGCTCCCAGCACGTCAGACATCAAGGGTAATCTCATATCCTCTTATTACCAGTACTCGTACTTACTGGTAATCTGCATAGTCTTGAATACAGGAACATCAAACCACACTAACACAACAATGAATTATCTCTCAAGTTACGGTTCATGCTTCAGTACTCAGCCTAACTTTGTTCACTGCAGGCTAGTAACTATGTCCACCGAAATGGGTATAAGAACTTCTACTATCCCATTTATGAACAAGGACGGGAGGTATGTCATGATCGACGAATACTATACCGATCTTGATAAGTTCATGATTAACTTGAACAGTTCAACTTCTTCTCAAGTCGATGGAAATCAACTTGCAAGCATGATCTTGAATCTGATCTTTCACCATGCAGCGGAGAGCATGAAGTCAGATGTGTGAAGAGAAGGGTCCTGCTAGAAACAATAGCAAAGGAACTGCCCGAAAACACCATCAGGTTTTCCTCAAAGCTCGTCTCCATCGAGGATTCCAGCCACTTCAAGCTCCTGCATCTCGCTGATGGTTCTATCATCAAGGCCAAGGTGGTGATAGGCTGTGATGGAGTGAATTCGTCAGTCTCGAGATGGCTTGGATTCAAGAAAGCAGCTTATGTTGGGAGATCGGCCATGAGAGGTTATGCAGTTTTCGAGGAAGGGCACGGATTCGAGCCTAATTTCATGCTGTTTTCAGGACATGGCTCGAGATATGGTATCATCCCTTGTGATGATACAAGTCTTTATTGGTTCTTCACTTTCGTATCATCGGGCAAAGGTATCTATCCTAGCCCACCAGGTGTTTTGACGACAAATCTCACTTATCAATCAACAAATATCATCTTGTTTGTGTTTGAGCAGATAAGGAGATCGAAACAAACCCGGCAAAGATGAAGGAATTTGTGCTAAACAACCTGGGAAAAGTACCCGATGAAATAAGGAGAGTCATAGAAATAAGTAAGGAGGAAGATATCATATGTTCACCGCTAAGAAACCGAGCACCATGGGAGATACTTTTCGGGAATGTAAGCAAAGACAATGTCTGTGTGACTGGAGACGCATTCCATCCCATGACACCAGATCTCGGCCAGGGGGCTTGTTCTGCTCTCGAAGATGCGGTTGTCTTAGCGAGATGTCTAGCCGCAGCTTTATCAGACAATTCAGAGCCAGATAACAAACATACCAAGGAGGAGGTCGAGTACGAGAGGGTCAAGATGGCTCTAAAGAAGTACGCCAAGGAAAGGAAATGGAGGGGAGCTGTTCTTGTTGGCACAGCGCACGTGTTGGGGAGAATTCAGCAGAGCGACGAGAGGGTGACCAGCTTCATCAGGGATAAGTTGTTGTCCCCTTTCCTGGCCGCAGCGATTGTCAACAAGTCTAAATTTGATTGCGGACAACTTAAGACCGCCTCAATCCCCGTTTGATGATTCTTGTAAGCGTATACTTTTGATAGCGTTATGCTTATGTGGCCTATTCTGTAGCTGCTGGTTCAAGTTTGGGGGGAATCGAGATTGTGTGTTCATGTAGTTGACCCTGTTTAGTGGGAATAAGGCATAATCTTCATTGTTCTGATTAATTATTGGAAATTCGGACAATAAAACTATCATAATTGTAGTTATCTTGAACTTGCAAATCAAATGTGCACGTAACATATTCCAGAGGTTCACATAGTCGCTCTTTCAAACTAGCAGCTTAAATTAAACCAACGGCCTAGTGATGAGGTAGTCATAGTGAATGGATGATCTAGGATAGACGAAGTCATTTTAGGAGTTCAATATATGTTATTTCATTGTTGAAATTATTTTATTGCATTGTTTCAGGTTTGTATCCAGGCATGGTGACTTGCTTTGTTTTCCTTTTTATATATTATTTTTTTGGTTTATTCTTTTTGATGACATCAAGCTCTCTATCATCGTGACAGGAAAAACTATATATATTTTGCTTTCCACATACCCTATCGATAACGGGATTAACTGGGGTGGTTCTTGTTCTTAGGTTGCTAGGTAAAGCTTCAAGGAGATTCATATAAACATCAAAACAGAAGAAACTACAGACCAGTCTAAAATAAAAAAGGCGTTTACACAAAAGATATTTCATCGGAGAGCTTACTCAAGTATACGCAATGACATGATAGATTAGCATGCCTAGACTCATTTACAGGGAAAACATACAAATGAAATTTTAAACTCTTGGCATTGTACCTTAAGACATGGCCGATGAGGTATAATCAAAAGAAAGACAATGAAATGAAGCAGAAGGGGTTGCTGCTTTTACTTGCCTGGAATAGGCTCGCAAATCTAAGCATGTGCACAGATTCATCAAGCCGTACCCAATCCAAAAGACTTGACTATTGCACTTACTCTTTCAGCAAAAGTCCTGGAGGTGATCTTTTTGCCCGGCACATGAAATGGGTTGGATACGGCGTCGACATATGCAGCATGGAATTTCTTGAAGAACTGCTCTCCACAAATAGAGATATGGTCTCATTAGAAAACAGACCGAACTTCATAAAAATCATTATAAATAATTAGCAGCAATATACACCTATTGAAAAGGTTTCTCATATACAAACAGAAATTGAATGCTACTCCTGAACTCAGAACTTTGATTTCAAATGATAACCTTAGGATCTTAAATTCAATGAGCACATTGTGACCAAAATTCGAACATCCAAGTCTCAGATCTTGTGGAGAGTGCGAGTGACAATTTATGATTCTAAAGCCATGACCCATGAGAAGCAAGACCAAGACGTACTACAGGTTCTGTATGCTGAAATGAATAACTTTCTTGAAGTGCGTTAACAACTCTACTGTCCTCAAGCATGCACTACACAACACACTACACATCTTCCATTTTCCACTACTCCGCCTCTGATCATTGTCATTCTCCCCCGATACTCTCCATTATATGTCGCGAACAATGCTTCAAACTATGCAACGCCAATTAGCATTTTTGGTTTTTCAACATCCTACAAAGAATAAACCATTTCAACTTCATAGAAGATGCAATAGCAAACTTACACTTCTGACATCGGCGTCTCTAACATCAAGATCCGTCGTCACCAATATGAACTTGACCTTCGTGTTCGTCAAATACCCATACCTGCACCAACATCAACACCAACATCAATCACACATCTCACCAACACAACCACAAAACTCAACAAATCCATCAACTCCATCACAACATAATACAGTAACCTACACTTTATAATTCTCGGTCGGATAAAGCAACCCTAGAAACGTCTCGTTCAACAACGGCCCCGATTTCTTCGGATTATTCACTGAAATCAACAAAC
>LIEC01011080.1:1860-41806 GCA_001925005.1 Drosera capensis | reverse complement strand
CAAATATTTCTCGCTCAAAGTCATCGAGCGTCTCATCAAAGAAGCTTCCCTCGTCATTTGCGATTCTGTAAAAGTCTCTTTCCATGGCATCTAGAGCTTGGAGGAACACTTCATTGTTTACCCGGATCTATTTCTTTAGTTGGGAGTTTCTTTTGAAACATAGCAGAAATAATTTCTCCCAACGTAACCCTTTCATCTCCTTTAAGACCTCTTATTTGTGTAAAGTTATTTTTGGAATTGAGCATATCGTGGAATTCGTTTGATCTCGTCTAAGAGAGAAATATTCACCTCCACTTTACGAAAAAAGCTCAAAAATATTTTTTTTAGCCTTGTATTTCTTACCCTTAGCCAAACGGTTAGGATAAGGTGGAACCGATTTTGAGTGATATTCTAAAGTAATAATTGAGTTTTGAATAGGAGTTGCTTGAGTTGAAGAAGATGAAGATGAAGTTTGCTACAACGGAGGTGGTACTGGATTAGTTTGAGAAGGACACTCAGCAAAACGACCATTAAACACAGGTAATTTTTGAATAAAGTCAGAATTGATTTTAAAATGAGCACAAACACCATGGAAAATAATGAGTAGTGGAGAATTATTATTTGCATTATATCAACAAGTTCTCGAAGGGTTTGTTCTGGTACAGCATTAACATACCATAACATTCAATAGAAGAGAATAATTCATTGTTATGAATTTTGATATGAATACTTTAGGTTATACATAAAAGAATAATATAACCTGCAGTTTGCTATGATACATTATCAAAAGAGAATGATAACAGCAATGATTGATATTTCAATGCATAAATGGGCTAAACTATATCATATCATATCAAAACTATGAATAAGATCGATTCATTCATGATCAAATCAATCCAGATCATAAGAAAATGTGAAGAACATGTTTGATCTCAGAAACCAAAAGAATTATCTTCAATACATTTTCACACAAAAGATCTACGTTATGATCATAATTGAAAACAAAACAATAAGAAGAGACAATCCAAGATCCATTCCCAAACTAGATAAAAGGTCTATAAACATCGACCATAAATCAAAACCCAAATGAGAATAGAGTTTTGATGAACATTCCAACGATCGTGACTCAAACCCGATGTTGCGAATGGATACATATTAGTAGTCTTCGTCTAAGATCTGCTTCTAGGGTTTGAACGTGCGTCGTTTCTATTGCCGTATGAAACCAATCCTCTCTTTTTCGTGTGTGTTTTCTGATGTGAAAGACATAGTATTTGTAGGAAAGATGACAAACAATCCCACATAAATCTCTGATTCAATTTAATTAGTTTGAACAGCGTGACACAGTCGTGCCTCGCTTACATAGCATGAATTGATCAGTGCTTCGAGAGATTATAGTTTTTCTTCTTAAGGATGGCACGGCCTTGTCACCCTCATTCGATGCCAAGCTAGGCCATGCTTTGATAGAAAATAAACCTGGAACATGGTCGTATTTGAATGCAGACTTCACGTCCTTGGCCCCGCTTCACGAAAATACATTTATAATAATCAACTTTACACCAATAATCACTTCGAATGCTTCCAAACTTTTATACATCGCATTCCAGAGCTTCAAATTATCTTTCAATCATCATTATAATTATTAGCACTCTTCTATCGACTTTTTGCAATAAAAACAAAAGTATAAGAAGTATCAAGCTATAAAAGTAAAACCAAACTAAATAGATTATGTAGACCATAAAAACGAAATAAAACGTAGCTTTAAGAACATAAAATAGTGTGTGTTTTGACACACATCAAACTCCCCCAAACCAAACACTTGCTTGTCCTCAAGCAAAAGAAGACATACAAGAAAAAGTAAGAACAACGCAAAACGAGCAACTAAAACCATCAAAACAATAAAGTGTCATCACACACATTATCTGTAGGACAATACATCTTCCCTCCCTCGCCACATTGCATAAACTCTTGCTCATATCTCTAAATGTTCTCCTAACAAGGCACATCTCACCATCCCGATGATCGTGAGGATCATATCAACACTCATTAATCATACAAGAATAAGAGTTCAACTCAAATAGTACATCAATCTACAAGCATTCGCATACTATCCACCTTCTTACCCGAACAAGTGTGCATCTCAATCCATGTAAAAGAAGGTCGGCTATTTCGTCATGTGGGGCGAAGCTTCAAGGGTAGGAGTTAAGCACGAGTAAAAAAAAAAAAAGCGATCTATACATCTAACCCTAACAAAGGATAGCGCATTTAACAAAGACATATGAATTACACTAATCCAAATATACAACTTCCTCAAGTCACCCTTTATTAGGATAAGTGACTCCTCGAGTCTAACATAAAGAACTTTCTTATTGTTATTTTTCAGTTTTTTTTTCTTTGAAATAATACATGAAAAAGAAATAGAAGTACCACAACCTAAGAACATTGTGCGTCATATTACATCAATAAGAACAAACCATCCCCCTTAGAAAGGTTTTCAACTATCGCCACCTTTGACTCGTACACACAGTAAGGTTCAATTCAGTACTTTTCTGAAGTTTATAAGCATGCCCATTCAAACAAGTCATCACGTAGGCTAAGAGACAAAAGGAAGGAAAATAGTGGAATTAACCTTAGGAAAAAGAGGTCTAAAATGGTTATGGTCATAAAATAATTTGTGGTCTAAAAGGAGTTCAAATGTGTTGTGTTTCTTTCATCATTTCGCTTTAGCCGGTCATATTAAATGTCTTTGAGAACATTGAACTCAGATCGATCCCGCATCGAAACCGGATCATACCAAGAATGCGTTGGTCTTGCTAGAGACAACTTTGCACTTGAGTTTCTTCCTCGTCTTGGATTGCTTTGGTTTTAAAATCCCTTACACACTTGAAGCTACTTTGGATTTATCATGTTATTAATTTTAATGAAGTTATTATTTTCTTAAGTTGTGTATTTGTCTATTTTTAAAGTAACTAGATATTTGAGACTAGTAATCATATATAGTTCACTCTACAAGTTAAGTGTGTTTGTATCATTTTTATCATGAGCTAAACCTCTTATACTTGGGATGATGATGAATTTTTCATGAAATCTAGCCAATAATAAGTTAAGAAGAGTTAAATATTTCAAGATCTGGATTAATTGAACAAGTTGGAACATATAAATGAACTTGACAAGTAACCTTGTTCTAGAATTTCAAGTTATGGATGAAATGATAACATGTATTCGGAAGGTGGAAAAAAATCAACTTGTAAAATTAGTAGTTAAAGATTTAGAAGATTTAGAGAGTCTATTTAGAAATATGAGAGACTCTTTTGTGGCCTTTAAAAAACCCGAAATTTGATGAATGGTCCACCTTACTCTAAGATGAATATAATTAGTATATATGAGAATAAATCTTGTAATTGATGATTTAATGCTATACTTGATGTTGTTGTGATTTACAAAAATTACAGAATATATAAGTGTTAGTTAAACCGAAAGAAAAACTAATATATAAAGAAACCGACAATATTATATCTATTTAATGGTAATTATGTGCTATTTATGTTATGATGCTTAATGACTTCTTATTCTGAATTGTGCAATCTTTTATTGTCACATGTTTTAGCTTAAGAAGATTCTTGTGTAACCTCGATGGAGGTGCATATAAGAAAATTTAATAATACGATCGAAAAGGATTAAATTGATAGCTCTAAAATCTTAACTCATTAGAAGTTAATGAATTGATAAACGGATTCATCATCCAAGTCTTTTAAAAAGTAGAATACTTTATGAATTTAAACTCACTTTCATCATCTTAAAAGTCCTTTACGATCATTAGTGTGTGTGCATGAAAGTTAAACAAAATCCAAAATTTTGATCGACTCAAATTTAGCTAAGGTGTCAATTCTAGTGTTTAGTTTCTATTGTCCCTATGGGATCAATATTTTTGTACTCTCCACTCTATTAATGAATAACACGTGCACTTACGTTGTACGTCCAAACAATGATTAGTTTGGTACCGTTCATATACAAGTCAATTTCACTCTCCAGAATTTAGCAGCTAACAATAAGAAACTATGTCCTTCCAAGGACAAGTAAAGAAATGAGGACCACGAGGCAAGTTTAATGAATAATCTACCTTTCAATCTATTGCTTTATTTGTTTCTCTATAGATGTGAACTATATGTACTTCCCAGTCTTGACACAAGATCTGATGACAACGTAGCAGTAGCTGGAACTATGGATGGGCACAATGTGGTTGACTACGAAGGAGCAACGTGATTTCCTTGGAGTCTGTTTGCAACACCACTGGAGGAAATCCTCTCTGCCAAGTCCATTCCAATCCAACTATGATCACATATATGTCAATGCACATAGCAGAACAACATCCCAAATTCATCGAAAAGCTATCCATCAACTCTTTCTAAACACAGTCCATTTCGCTAAGACTTTCAAGTTTGATATTGTGAAATATTTAAGCAGAATATTATTATGGTATTGTAGCATGCATATTAGCCATTATGGTCTATTAACATATCTTTCTAATATTATGTATTTTTTGTTGGAACATAGTGACAATATGAATGCATTAACCAATAAAATGAACAACAAAATAACAAAGCATAGAACAATAAAGATCAAGGAACGAAATTACCGGTGATGATCTCAAATAGGTTCCCATGAATATTAAATCAGATGTATGAAAATAATCTTGAGAATGGAGAACAATCGCATCATAGAAGCACAAGCTCCACGATAATCACATAATACCATATCCCCAAGAAAGATAGCAACAAAGATAGAAGCATTGGATGAACATAATCCCAAGAATCTGGACGTCGTTGCTTAAGGAGTTATTTGATCACTATTGGGTGCGGTGCAAGGACTCCGATCCGAACTACCTCCAGAAATACAATAATAATATCAAGGGAAGCACCAAACCTTGATTATCTCTTGGGTAAAAGGTAGAATGTGTTCTTCTTAGATTGTGATTGTGAGTGTGTATCCTCTTCACAAATTCATTCCCCCTTGGTCAAGGAGAAGGATTTGAAAAGTCTCACATTAAACCACCTTCATCGTGGTGAAAGATGAAGAGTTGTAACTCAACACCAGCATGACACATCATCATGACACATCATGATTATACAACATGATTATACATCATGATAAGTGTATCCAATCAAGTAATAATGACCTAGAAAATAAAGAGTCATAATGAATGCATCTTATAAGTCTTAAGACATTCATTAACTTGATCTTTACTCCAAGCTTTAAGACAAATATGTAGAGGATTCATTTGTATTCCAAACCATTAAATTTAGGCCTTAAAGTTCATAAAACTTTTAAAAATAAAATAAGATTTGAAACTTTTAGATCACATTTGGAACACATCAAATATGTTTCAACATAACTATGTTTGATCAAAGTGAGTTCTAAAATACATCACACTCTAACAATTTCCCACAAGTTTCAAATCTTTAACCTTTAAAAGAGAACACGTGCCTTAGTGCATAATGAGGATGTCTCGAAAACTTGAATTTTCACATAGACCAACCATATATCTTGCATTGTGCATAGTGAACGAGTCTTGAACTACCATCTTTCAAGAGATATAGATGTCACACTTTGGCCTAACTCAAGTGCATATGCATGGTGAACCAAGCCTTGAACCAGCATATCACTTTCAAAATTACGAATGCCTATAAGTTTGCTCATTACGGCCCTGAGCTTAATCCATTTCTGTTTAGGGCTCTAGGAATCATCGATTCCATAAGAGACTATCACATCTCCACCCAAGCATAGGTAACTTCCTTATGTGCACTTCTCTTGAGTCACATTGCTCTTAAAGTGCCCTGAACTTATTAATGCTCCAATTGCCATCCTCACCCGTTTAAGGTCTTGGGTTAATCAAATTTCAGTATTAGACTTCATAGAACATGACCAATCTTCATCCATACATAGTTGAGTCCTTACGATGTGCTTCTGTCCAAGCACACCCGCACTCGAAGTGCTCCGGATTCATTAAGGCTAAAAAGCCAACCTCCAAACAGACAGGCAGCTATGCACTATCGTATAGATGAGTCATTCAAAATGTTTAAAGTGCATACTTTCTCATAGTCCACTTATATTTCATTCTTTGAACCAAGAATTATATGAAGTAGATGAATCTTTGAACCAAAGACGATACATTAGTGAATACAAATACAAGTGACTATCATTTTAGGCCTAAGGCTCATCTCTGCAAAAGATCTAAATTACATCCTTCCCATCGAAAACCTTCAATCATGGACTAACAATGTTCACTGAGTATGGACATCATCCTCATGACTTTATGACTATAACCTCAATGTGATAATCAAACATCAGCTGAACCATCATCTTCCATATCTAGTGGCTACAAAGCATAAATCAAGACTCAAGCTTCCTAGCACCTCCATGGACCAGCCAACCATTGGCTTTTAGTGGCCAAGCCGTAAAATGTCCTTTCGATCCAAAGCCGACAATATGACCAAACAGTCCTCTAGTGATCAAGAAAAATCAATCACCTGATAGTCTTTGATCGATACATATATCAATTCCAATTTCAAGCCACAAGATCAAAATAAGTATGAGATTAGGTACATATTTTACCTGTCAAGAAGCAGATCAAAACACAAATCATCTAGTCACATGATTTCATCTCTTGCAGTCATAAACCAAATAACTCAAACCTGACAAATAATTTAACGATCAATTAGTATACTCACTAGACCATCATGATTGTTACAAGACCTCAAGTAGATACAAATAAACATGTCAACATGAATATATCTTATCTGAGTATCAACTCGTGTCTGAGTGTCCTTAAACCACACAAGGGTTGATCATATAGAAATATCTATACTTGACTGTAATCATGAGATACATCTCTAATATCTCAATACTAATCGATCTAGCTTCCCTATGATGACGAGCATCCTTACCATATACTCCAACCATGAAAGTTATATTGTGCCTTGAACACCCTATGATGTGAATCCTACTAACAATCATCCGAAATCTCTTCATTATCCTTATTGGATACCCAATATTATCATAAAGATTTGATTATATTCATATAGCATTTAAAACTCTTTGAAGTCAAATTGGCAAAACCTCTATGTATATGATTTTAGGACCAACACATCCCAATCTCATTATAACAGTCTTGATCAACTATATCAATTACTTGTTCCAAGATTCTTTGAACAAGAATTCTTAGATAGTTTTCTTTTCTTAAAAATCATCTAGTAAAGGTACATATCAAAGCCATCACTATAAAGGATTATGCCAAATGTTCAGTGACATTCTTGGAACCTGTAGTCAACCATAGATATGCTTCATTACTTGACATACTTGGCATTACATCAGTCTCTTCTCATGAGATTCCGATAGAGCGACAATATATTCACATCCACATGATGCGAGACCATCTATCTCAATCCCAACCAACGACACGAGTACTTAAACGATTGCAATACTAAAGCATATGCATTAAGCATGTTTATGATCTTTTATTGTAATGCACATACAATTTGTTACTCTTTATGTATCTTTGATCCTCAGTTTTTAAAAATCCATTTGCGACTAAATGATCTTCCTCTTATTGGATAAATTAGATAGTTCTCATGCATGGGTTTGAAGTAGAGATCCAGTCTCTTAAAAGACATCTCTTTATCATATTGCTCATTCACATTAAGGATCAATTTCTGCTTGTCAAGATGTCCAACAATACCTCTGAAATTTCTTGACATAGTTAATCTCAGTTTATAATCTATAGGTTGATAGAAACAACACTGCAAAGAGATCCAGTCTCTTAAAAGACATCTCTTTATCATATTGCTCATTCACATTAAGGATCAATTTCTACTTGTCAAGATGTCCAACAATACCTCTGAACTTTCTTGACATAGTTAATCTCAGTTTATAATCTATAGGTTGGTAGAAACAACACTGCAAAATGCATCAGCTCCTTGAGCTACTTGTGGACACATTCGAACCTCAACAACACTATGTTATTCTTTCCTTACTCTTTTGAAGAACCTAACTCTTGCAAACTTTTTATCCTTGATGGTCAAGTTCTCATAGAACTATATGCTTCTATCATCAAAAGAAGCATTGATCCTTATGACCTTTAAACACTTGAGCCTTTCGATCTTTGATAAAATCATAGATCATCTATTTTGTCATCCATGGATCTACCTTAGAGATTTAGGAGTCCTAAATTTTTGCATCACATAGACACCTCCACACTTGAAGAATTTCCAAATTTGGAATTATCAAACGAGGTTCAACATAAAGGATTTTCATCTTAATTTAACACGTAAGTGAAATTCATTATAAAATAATCTCCAATCCCTTAATGTGACTTAGAGTGATCAACAGTTAATAGCCTCATGTTGAGTGAGGAAAGGTCAAGGGATCAAAATTTTTTTATCTTTGGATATCATTGAATATTTGATATTAAAGAAGAAATCTCTTATTTCTTCATTTTATCTTTACATTCCTTAGAACACACACAACGAGAAGAGTATAATTGACAAACCACATTTTCTAACCACACCATTAAGGACCTCCAAGTGATTTTGGTTTATAGACAAGTCTAAAATTTATTCGTTTGTCATCCCCACAGTTGAGAAACAATCCAAATTAGAACTTATGACATGATCTAATGTACATGTCATCACTTAAGACTTTAACTTAACTCGAAGATTTCATGTCAACAAACACATATAACCCATAAACTCATTGTTGATAGGGGTCCTCAACACTTTTACTTTCATATTAGATATTTACATGACTTTTCATCAACATAAGTGCCAAAATATTGACGATAACATTTCTAATTAAGACATCGTCTACTTCTACTCAATCAATATTGATTTCAACAACATTGTTGTCAAGCTCCTTTTACTTGGGAGACAAGATTTTGTGCTTTCATTGTAATGAAATCATATAAGAATTATTTAGGAACAAAGACTTCCAAAATAATTACTAATATAATGATCAAGATGCTTATTATCCCAATCATGATCCTCCAATGAATCATGACAAATATATTAATACTCTTATGTCAAGGCATCAAGAGTTAAATAACCAAACATCACATATTACAAGATAAGTCTTTCAATGTGATAAAATCAACACTTCATCTTAAATGGCATGAATCTAACTTAGTGATTCATACGATCATAGCCATGTTATAGAGACCTTAAGTTCCATTCATTCCAATTTTATTGTTTTTGTAGCATTCATATTTGAATAACACCTTAAGATTGTTGGAATATAGTGACAGTACGAACACATTAACCAATAAATTAAACAATAGAAAAATGAAGCATAGAACAATGATGATCAAGGAATGAAGTTACCGGTGATGATCTCAAATAGATTCCCATGAATATTAATCTTGAGAATGGAGAGCAATCGCATCATAGAAGTACGAGCACCACGATCGTCATATAACACCATAATCCCCAAGAAAGATAGCAACAAAGATAGCAGCATTAGATGAACATAATCTCAATAATCTTAAAGTCGTTACTTAAGGTGTTATTCGGTCATTATCGGGTGCAAGGACTCCGATCCAAACCACCTCCAGGAATGCAATAATAAGATCAAGGAAAGCATCAAATCTTGATCATCTCTTGGCTAAAAGGTTGAATGTGTTCTTCTTATATTGTGGTTGTGGGTATGTGTCCTCTCCACCAACTCATGCCAAGAGAGAAAGAATTGAAAAGTCTCACAGTAAATCACTTTTATCATAATAAAAGATGAAGAGTTGTAACTAAACATCATCATGACACATCATGATTATACATCATGATGAGTGTAACAATCAAGTAATAATGACCTAGAACATGAAGAGTTACAATGAATGCATCTTATAAGTCTTAGGTAATTCATTAACTTGATCTTTACTCCAAGCTTAAAGACAAACATGTAAGGGATTGATTTATATTCCAAACTATTAAACTTTAGGACTTAATCTTCATAAAACATTTAAAAATAAAATAATAAAAGATTTGGAACTTTTAGGTCATATTTTAGAACACATCAAATATTTTTCAACATAAAAATGTTTGGTCCAAGTCAGTTCCAAAATACATCAAACTCCAATATTTTTACTTAACTGATATTAACTAATATTTATAGGATTTAGGGATTGTGTGTTTTGATACATCGTGTGTCAAATGATAAAACAACGACTCAGATTAAAGCACTTGAGATGAAGGGTTGAGATTAAATTATCATGTTTCAATCTTGACCATTCACCTATATGTTTACATCTCAAACGTTGGATCACCCCTTAACACACGATGTGTCAAGATATATATTCCTTTTTCCATGTCAGTTGACATGAAACCAACGTGGATCTTGTCTTGTTACAGGAAGGCTGATAAGATCATGCCATTAGGTAGTCGTATCTCATGATGAGTGTTGTGGATTGAAACATATAGCTAGTGATTTAAAACGAATCTGACTTATGTTGTCGATACAAAACTCGTGTTATAACATTCTATAACAGTTGTGTTATAGTAACCTACTTGGGAGAGTTTTTCAATGTAGCAATCATAATCGCGGCGCCCACATGAGCTTCATGTGGGTCGAAGACCTTCCTTCTATGCGGTCTATTCCCTTCCAAAAGCCAAACATATACAAAACAAGTTTTTAATGATGTTGCTAAACAAAAACAACAGCATCAAATAGTTAGCGAGGAGGTTACTGGTCATGATCAAAGAAAAAATCAAAGACTTATAGATGGTGCATGTTTAATTTATTGCAGACAAGATGAAATTAATAAATCGTGCATTGAAATTAATCTTTACTTTTAGTGTTGATTTAAGGTTTTTTTACATAATTTTTCTAATTTTTTCAGTTAATTCCAACATTCCAAAATTAAACTTTCATCTTCAACTTAACGTCGTTACTAAAATGATCACCATTTGTTACATTACATCCATCACCTTTTTCTTTCTTTTCTCTTATTCTTTTTCCTAAATCTCACTATCACAAAAAAAAATACTCTTTCTTTATCAAATCCCATAATAATTCAACACATATATAAATTTGTGTGTCGGATCAAACCGTTTATTAAATTTTGAAATGAAGATAATAATTATTATGAGAGGGAGGAAATAATATTTATGATGGAAAGGACGTGTTGTTTCCCTCTTTTGGAATTGTTGGAGGAATATTTATTCTTTCTCTTTGTTTGGATCATCAACAAGTGAGCTAAACTCTCAATATAACAAGCGCCACAAACTGTCTCTTCAAATTAAAAGCCATGTATGGACCGAATATCTCAATTTTTCATCTGAGCATTCCCAAGTTGTGTCCATTCACGTCGAGTTGGAATTTGCTAAAAACAACAAAAATACTGTTCATGTAATTTTTGGGAGATCAAACACTGTTCATGGTACTGTTCGTCGCGATCAAATTGACGAAATTCGATCTTGATTTGGCTGTTTTTTGTTCCATTTCACCATGAATCGTGATGGACACGTTGCAAGCATTGATACCCAGGTTGGTAATGATGTTGTTATTGCTCGGGAGATGGCTGAAATCTGATTTGCGAAGCACGGAGTCACTGTTCACGCGGTGAATCCGCAGGAAAATATTGATTCCAGGCACGGTGTGGTTGTTGGGGAGACACTGTTCACGTGAACAATAATCTTTGAATTTTCGAAATCTGGCCGGGAATGCATCTCCACGTCCTGAACCTAAGCACCTCAGGCAGCAGAGTCGAGGTCGAGGTCGAAGTCGTGTTCCGGTGTAGAACTTTGATGCCACGCAAGGTTCCTTTGGCCAAGGAAGAACCTTTGTGTCGATGCTGAATTCTAATCCGCTGGATAGGAAGATGAAACTCAGATTCGTCGAGCCGGTCTGTGAGGATGGTTGAATGATTTTCGAACCATCGGGGGAGGCTATTGTAGAGGCGACGACCAAATGGGGCAGCTATTTGGTGGGCTATTTCATCTCCGGGAAATTACCGGTGATGACTGTTGAGAGGATCGTCAAGAGCGTTTGGAGCAAGCTGAGGTTGATGGAAGTGATAGCAGATGCGTTTGGTTTCTATTAATTTCACATACCTGAGGAAGCTACGAGGCAGAAGATATTGGAGGAAGGACCGTGGTTATTTTTGGAAGGCGCATCATCCTACAGCAATGGACCCCGAAGCTGGTGATGTGTAAGAAGGCCCACGATAAGGTGCCTCTGTGAGTGAGGATCCACAATATCCCCTTGGCATTGTAGACGAGCTCAGAACTGAGTGGTATTGCCAGCCTCATAGTTAAACCACTCTATATGCACTCCTTCACGGAGAACTTGACCAATATTGCATTCGCACGAATCTGTGTCGAGGTCTGTACAGATAAAGCCCTTCCTGACGAGGTCTATGTGAAGATGGGAAGTTCTGTTCTCCCCCTGAAGGTCGACTACCAATGGAAGCCACAGGTCTGTCCAAAATGCCATGTCTTTGGTCATGTGTGTAGGCCACATACTGTTGTAGCCACTGTTATTGCTCCTGTCTTCGACAAGGGCGCCACATATTGTTGTAGCCACTGTTATTGCTCCTGTCTTCGACAAGGGCAAGAATGCCATTGTTGACAGGACGTCTACCGATGATGAAGGCTTCACATTGGTATAAAAGAAGAAGAAGGCATCAAATGGGATTGTGATCTCAGAGACGAGCCCGCCATCTACCCCAAAACTGGTTCCAGCGACACTAGGGGAGGACACCAATGGTAGTAATGAGAGCTCCAATATGCTCAGCAGTGATGAATGCGAGGCAAATGAGGAGAGCACGGAGGTCATGGACACAGTTCCAGAGACAGAGTCCGAGATCGTAATGGGAGCAGATTCCACTGAAGGGAATTCTTCTGCATCCCAGCCAAAGGATGACAACGTACTGGACCAGGTTGTGATTGGTCTCACTACCATGGCACCGAAGTCTCTGGGGGCAGCCTCTGACAACGCGGCCAGTCTCAAAGCGAAGAAGGCCAAGAAGCATAAGACCACAGCGGGGTCTAGTACTGCAGCTATACATCGAAAGACGTAGTCTGTATCTCCCAATTATCTGTATAGTTTTTATGTTCGTTGGTTTTTGGAATGTAAGGGGTCTAGGACTCCCAATAAAGAAAGCAGAAGTCTGCAGCTTGGTGAGACAGAGGAAGCTAAACTTGTTTTCCATCCTGGATACCAAGGTGAAAGAAGAGAAGTACTCGGATACTTTTGCCTCGATGTTTCCAACCTGGAAATCCAATGCTAACTATTCTTGCTCTGACAAAGGAAGGTTATGGGTCTGATGGGACCCTAAAGTCCTTGACTTCATTCCTTTCTGTACATCAGACCAAGTCATTCATGGGAGAGTACGGTACGACGAGCAGAAGAGAGTTCATTATCTCTTTTGTCTATGCTGAGCACACTTTTGTTAGGAGAAGATCTCTGTGGACGGACATTGAAGACAAGGGGCACGTATTTGATGGCATTCCATGGATGATTCTTCGGGACTTCAATGCAATCAAAGAGGTGACTGATAGACAGGGAGGCACAAACAAATGGCTTCCACCCTTTGATGAGTTCCCTACTTGTCTTGAAAATACAGCACTTGATGACCTTAGATACAGAGGCTGCAGGTACACATAGAGTAACAGAAACCAAGGAGAGCATGCTTGCTATAGGAAGATTGATAGGGTTCTATGCAATTCCAAATTGCAGGCTGAGTTCAACTTCTCTTAAGCAGACTTTCTCCCCCCTGGGATCTCTTACCATTCCCCTGTAGTTGTCCGTGTTGATGAGGGCAGGAAGATTAAGGCGCCGTTCAAGTACTACCACTTCTGGTCTATGCATACGGACTTTTTTCCTGTTGTTTATAATGCATGACAGGTACCTGTTTATGGGTGTACAATATTCAAACTCTACAAGAAGCTGAAATCTATCAAGCTGAGGCTTCGAGGCTTCAGTAGAAGGCATTTCCATGACATATCAGTCAGGTCGAGGATGCTAGAAAAGACATGATGAAGACACAACAAACCCTTGATGCAAACCCCTTCGACGAACTGCTTGCAGAAAGGGAAAGAGAGACGGTCATGAGATTCTTCCAGCTGAGGCTACAGGAGGAGTCGTTCTACAAGCAAAAATCTAGAGTTCAGTGGTTGCAGGAAGAGGATAACAACACCAAGTTCTTCCATAACTATTTCAAGGCAAGGGAGAACAGGAAGCAAATTTCAGAGCTCGTTCGCCACGAAGGGACCACAGTTCAAGGAGAAGGCCATTTGCAGGAGTTCATTGTGGATCATTTCAGGTCCTTTATGGAAGCTCAACCGCAAGCAAACTCCGTGCCTAATCTCACGCCTTTTGTGAAGAGGTCGGTCCCGGAAGACTACAAGCACCAGCTTACTGTCGAAGTAACTGAAGCGAAGATCCAGCACACCCTATTCTCCTTTGCTCGGAACAAGTCTTCTGGTCCTAATGGCTTCTTGGTGGAATTCTTCATTGATGCTTGGGATATAGTCCGGAGTGATATGATTTTGGCTATCCAAGAGTTCTTTTAGAACGGCAGGATGCTTAAGGAGGCAAACTCTACTGTCATTACCTTGGTGCCAAAATTTGATAACCCCGTATAGATCACCGACTTCAGATCGATCTCCTACTGCAATATCATTTATAAGTGCATTGCAAAGCTTTTTGCTAACCGATGTGCCAAAGTGTTGCCTCTTCTCATTAGTCCTTCGCAGGGTGCTTTTCTGAAAGGCAGGAAGATCAGCGATAATATACTGGATATGATTTTGGCTATCCAAGAGTTCTTTTAGAACGGCAGGATGCTTAAGGAGGCAAACTCTACTGTCATTACCTTGGTGCCAAAATTTGATAACTCCGTATAGATCACCGACTTCAGACCGATCTCCTGCTGTAATATCATTTATAAGTGCATTGCAAAGCTTTTTGCTAACCGATGTGTCAAAGTGCTGCCTCTTCTCATTAGTCCTTCGCAGGGTGCTTTTCTGAAAGGCAGGAAGATCAGCGATAATATACTGGATATGATTTTGGCTATCCAAGAGTTCTTTTAGAACGGCAGGATGCTTAAGGAGGCAAACTCTACTGTCATTACCTTGGTGCCAAAATTTGATAACCCCGTATAGATCACCGACTTCAGATCGATCTCCTACTGCAATATCATTTATAAGTGCATTGCAAAGCTTTTTGCTAACCGATGTGCCAAAGTGTTGCCTCTTCTCATTAGTCCTTCGCAGGGTGCTTTTCTGAAAGGCAGGAAGATTAGCGATAATATACTACTATCCCAAGAGCTTCTCCATGATTATCATCTGAAGCCATACCTTCGGAGGATTGCCTTCAAGGTCGACATGATGAAAGCTTGTGACACTCTCAGCTGGATGTTTCTGGAGCAGACACTTGGGGATTTTGGATTCCTACAGTAGCTCATATCCTGGATTATGGAGCTCACATGTAGTGCCCAGTTCTCTATCAACGTGAACGGGGAACTTCATGGTTATTTCTCAGCTGGAAAAAGAGTTAGGCAAGGTGACCCACTAGCCCCCTATCTCTTCATCTTGGCTATGGAGGTATTTTCCGGAATACTTGATGCTCAGACTAGCAAACCGGGCTTCAAGTTCCATTAGAGATGCAAGAGAACCGCCCTATCCCACCTATTCTTTGCTGATGATGTGCTCCTATTCTCGGAGGAGAACTTGAAATCTATAAAGCTGCTCAAGGAGGGGGTTGACCTCTTCTCTTCAATCTCGGGTCTGCATCCTAACACCTCTAAGATGAGTTCTTTGTGGCGGGGTTGATACCTCCATCGTAGATTCTGTCCGACGTATTTGGGGATTTGGTAAGGGATCTCTACCAATACGATACTTGGGTATTCCTTTTACCACGAAGCGGTTGAAGGCTAGAGATTGTAAACCATTGATTGACAAAGTTGCTAAACGAGCTGCCGATTGTGCAAATCGCACTTTGTCTTATGCTGGCAGGTTATTACTTGTCAAATCTGTACTGCAATCCATTCAAGTATTCTGGACTGGAGATTTTCTGATGCCTAAGAGTGTACTCCTTGGGATCGAAAGCATATGTAAGAGGTTTCTGTGGAAGGGACCATAATTGGGTGCTGTGGATGCGAAGGTGGCTTGGAGTACGGTGTGTCTCCCCAAGAAGGAAGGAGGACTTGGGCTTCATCGGTTGCCAACCTGAGACAAAACCCTCATGTTAAAGCATGTTTGGGGCCTTGCCTTGGGGGAAAGGATCATCTGGAATGACTGGGTGTATGCTAACCTTGTGCGCAACGACAACTTATGCTCCATGAAGATCCCAAAGGCTAGCTCGTGGAACTGGAGGCAGTTGCTATAGCTTAGGCCATTGGCTCAGTAACAAATCAGTTGGAAGATTGGCTCAGCAACATCCCAAGACACCCCTTCATTACTTGGCTAGTGGTGAGACAATGGCTTCATACTCATGATCGACTTATGGGAATGGGGTTGTTGGATAGTGTTCTATGTGTTTTCTACAAGAAGGAAGTGGAGACTCATGATCAATTATTCTTTTCATGCAGCTTCCTTAACCCTTTGATGCAGGATTGGCGATAAAATTGTGCCGTGAATTTTGTCCCTGTTGGCAATCCCACCTCTACTACAGGCGTCGTCTCTACTGTAGGCCTTCCCTCTGCTGCAGGCCTTTCTTCTGCTGCAGACCCCGCCTCTGCTGTAGACCTGCCTCTACTGTAGACCCTACCTCTGTTGTAGGCCTCCCCTCTGCTGCAGGCCTCAGCCCTGCTGTAGGATGCCCCTCTACTACAGGCTCCTCTACTGCAGGCTTCCTCTCTGCTGCACCCTGTGCCTCTGCTGCAGACTTCTGCATTGGATACTTTAAGGCCTTACACAAGACGCTCAAGGCGAAGAGGACCACACGGATCATCATTCAGCTTCTGTTTTGTAGTTTTGTATACACCATTTGGAAGCACAAGAATGACATCATTTTTCTTTGTCTATGGACATTGAAAGCCGTGCAAACATACTATGAAGACTTATTTGTTCAAAGTAGCTATGGACATTGTCTATGCTAAGAAAAGAGCCTCAATGAGGATGAGAAAAAATTGCTGGTCAATTGGAAGATCAAACTGGATGGCTAAGTTGTTTGTATATATTTATGCTTTGTAAGTCTAGTAATCAATCATGTATGTAGTGCTTCTACTCGAAAGGAAACTCTTATAATACTTGTAGCATACGTGTATGCTACCCTGCATAGAAACTTAGCCTTTCAATCATTAGACAAGGAGATGATGAGTATGGCTTATGTTGAGCCATCCACTCTATAACTTGTATATAAACTTATTATTTTCAATGATAGAAAAAAAAAGTTGTGTCCATTCACGTGACTGTGAGAACAAAGTGAACATTGACATATATTCTACACTTAAATTGTTTCCTCAAACCCATGCCTACAAATACCCACTCACTTCCACAACCATGCAAGATATAGCTTCCATTCAAAACCTCACCCTTAAAGGGCCCTCTCTCAACTTTGCCAACGTAAGCGATATAGACCATTTAATTAGCGTCCAGTTTTTATCTCATAAATTGTGTCTTAATGATTGTGACACAATTGTCAATTATATTTTTGATATTTTGGTTTCAAGTTTAAGATGATTCTTACGTCAATTGCAATTTCTCTGATGAAGGTGATGTAATTGTCAAATGTATTTTTTTATTTTATTTTATTTTATTATTATTATTTTTTTGAAAATGTGATTGGCCATTACGTTTTTGTCGAGAAATTAATTTATATATGCTGAATAGCTATTACCCAATGTAAGCCATTCGACTCGTGATGACTGCTAAGATCCTCAATGACATCTCAGTACCCTTGGATCTAAACCGAATAAGTCCCACTATATCCAGATTCTATACATAAAGCCAAACATATAATGCTCCATGACAACCATATCTTATAAGCATTCACTTATGTTCATTTAATTTGTCTATATATATCCCCTGCTGCCTTCTATGCTTGTTTATAACCATTATGTGCACATATTATATATCGGTGATAGCGATTTATATTTAGAGAAGAGAACATACATGTCGGGTGTTTGGGTGTGCAAGGATGGGATGATTCGCCTTATAGAGAACCCTATAGCCGAACGAGGAGGAGGAGGAGAAAGGAACCTCGAGACGACACGAGAGGGAAGACAAGCAACAGCACGACAAGAAGGAGAAAGATGCTAGTTCACTTGGAAACTGGTGAAGTCGTCTCCTCCTATTCATCACTCGAGCAAATTCTTCAAGGATTAGGATGGGAGAGATACTACGGCGGAGATCTCGAGTTCCTGCAGTTTCATAAGCAGTCGTCGATCAATATCATCTCTTTCCCTAAGAGCTTTTAGAAGTTCAATTCCATTTACATGTACGATATTATCGTCAAGAATCCAGACGTCTTCCATGTTCGAGACACATAAGAAGTTCATAAATTATCCATTCAATTAAATAAATACACATCTCCATTTTCTGGATAAAAATGGATCATCCATTAAATTTAATATCCGTTTATATTGTATGTACACATTGTTGAATTTTAGTATGTTTAGAGCAAGTTTGATCATATTTTAATGTGGCTCCAGAACGTCGGTTTGGGACTACTTTGAGCTTAACATAATCTACGTTAATTAGAGATGAACATAGTATATTAACGGTCTCAAAACTCATAAAAGATGAATGAGAAATTCATACTCAAACTATGGTGTTTGATACATTTAATACGGAGTTATATAACAAACTCACATTGGAATTAATGTAGGTAAAAGAGTGCCTTATAACTGAAAATCTTGATATAAGAGGAGTGTCCCTTCGACGTACCCAATTATGTATGTAGGGGAGGACCTAGGCATTGCTTTGGTTAAACGCGCGTAGGACCAAACCGGATCAGTTATACTATACCCCAAGCCTTAAACTATTAGGGGTCAAGCGTATGTGACTTAGTCAGTTTTCACTATATATAAACTTTGCACCAGGTTTCATTTTTTATACTCTGAATCCGCTCTCTTTCTCTTCTCGACACGACCATATCGACGTGCATTGCATTCTCTTTTGCATTTCTTGAAATATGCTTGCATTCTCTTCTCTTCTTGGAAAGGTTCAAAGCATAGAAATGTACATTTGTGTTTCGTTAAAGATAGTACAACCTTAAACGATTCGTGTCGTTGTACCTTGGAGGTTGTTTGTCGTAGATGTTTCGTGATATTCCATATATGTTTCACCACATATATATGCATTAAGATTTTTTTCCCTCCCTTTCCCCCTCCTTTTCATTGGAATAACCGTTGAAATGAAACTGATGTCCTTTTCACCAGATCAGAACTAAATTTATCGCACGACAGATGACAAAATCCACATCAGCTTCTAATGGGGAACGTCCCCATCGGTATGGAAAATTCCAATGCATCATAGGCAACACCAAAAAAGAACTTGTAGATGGCAACATGTTTCAAGTAAGAAAACTGATAAACTATGCACTAAGTTGGCAGGCAACCACTCCATTAAATTCAGCAGAACTTTTCTCTTTCCTAATGCACCAAGTGCTGCCAACGATTAAAAAAAATAATGGCAAGAGGAACGCATTCTTCTTAAAACAGCTAGCATCTCAATTCAGTCCCAAGTCATTGACATGATGCAGAATCAAACACAACACCATTAACACACGATGTGTGAAGACATACATTCCATTTTCCGATTTTTGTATTAATATCAGTTGACATGAAACCAACGTGGATCTTGTCTTGTTACAGGAAGGCTGATAAGATCATGCCATTAGTTAGTCGTATCTCATGAGGAGTGCTGTGGATTGAAACATATAGCTAGTGATTTAAGAGGAATCTGACTTATGCTGTCGATACAAAACTCGTGTTTTAACATTCCGTAAAAATTGTGTAGTCGTCTACTTGGGAGAGTTTTTAATTGTAGCAATCACCCCACGTGAGCTTCATGTGGGTCGAAGACTTTTCTTCGATGCGGTCTGTTCCCTTCCAAAAGCCAAACATATGCAAAACAAGTTTTCAATGATGTTGCTAAACAAAAACAAAAGCATCAAATAGTTAGCGAGGAGGTTACTGGTAATGATCAAAGAAAACATCAAAGACTTCTGGATGGTGCATGTTTAATTCATTGCAGACAAGATGAAATCCATTGAATAGGACATTTTTGTCCAGTAATTATTAGCTGATAAAACGTTCCATTCAAATTATAATATTTATTTTTGGACGTTTCATTCAAATTACAACATTTTCATATTTAATATTATATCTGTCTCAAAATATAACGAACAGTTTGACCTGACATACGGATTTTATATATGTGTTGAATTTTTGTGAGATTTGCTGAAGAAAAAGTATTTTTTTTTTTAGTGATTATGAGATGTAAGTGAGGTTTAAGAGAGAATAAGAGAGAAGGTGAAAGAAGATGGCGAGTGTAATTGTTGGCTTGGATCAATCGATACTGTAGTTAGACACGGAGACAAGAGTGGTGGGAAGAGGAAGATCCTCAATTTTCTGATTTTCGTATTATTTGCTTTGGCGAGGTACTTGATACATTGAGCTTCTATGCTATTTATAAGGAAAAAAATCAATGTTTTCCCTAATAAACAAAAAACACATTTTTGTACAAAAAAAAAAGTGGAATTCTAACAATGCAAATGTGTTTTGGCCGATGGAGATTAACAGTGCGGGGTGTTACAATGCGGACGTGTTTTTCATGTGAAGATGTCAAGATTATGGCTAACAATAATGTACCTAATAATGATTTGTTTTGGTGTTTTTTGTGTAAAATGGTTACAAAATATGATACGTTGGTTATATTTTGAGACGGCCCGTATAGAAAAATTTTATCTATAATATACGACGGATGGAGTTACTTTTTTTCACACAAAAATACCAAAATATCCCTATTTTATTTCACATCAATTCACACATCATCATTTTTTTTTTCTTTTCCTCATTTTTTTTCTTCTTATTAATTCAAATATACATAAATTATTATATTGGATTAAATCGTTATAATTCAAAGAAAACGGCAGAGGAAGTATTCAGCTGCGATTCAAATTTGCACCGAAAAGCTGTTGTTAGGAAGGAATTAGTTTAGGTTAATTGGTTATACTGATCTATTAGCACTGTTTTGTCTGCCATGTAGGACTTAGTGTATCTGTCGGTTCAGAGATACGCGAAATGTGTGATCTGTCGGTTCCCAGATACACCAAAATAAACCCGTTTCATAATATAAATAACATTTAATTTTTTAAATCTTTTCAAATTATATATAAAATATCATATTTCATAATTTTTTATAAAAAAATATCAAAATAATCATCATCTGTTACAATACATCTATTATCTTCTTCCATAATTGTTACAGTAAACCCTACTATAAAAAAATATTCTTTTTCACAAAAATCCACATTAATTCAATACTGAAATAAATCTATGTGTCGAGTCAACTAATTGTCCATGAAACTGAGGGAGTATGTGAGTGGATCGATCAACGCTCTACGCCGGTAGTGAAATATTACTCATGGTGTACGTTACATATCGTCGATGGTTATAGGATGATCGGACATTGTTGGATATTAAAAAGTCATTTGAATAATTTTATTTTTGAAAATATTATATTTAGGATGAGACAAGGAAATATACAGGAGATTAGATATTGCTTGAAATAACTTAATGTATCAAGCTTAATCAGATGCTGAACTAACCTGCAAGTTTGGGCCTTGATATCCCAAAGTACGATCGATGTTGATCGTATAAAAAACCTTCCGAGATGTTGAAAGGACAATGACAACTTAAATATCTCTACAGAATGAACGTGAAAGCAATAAATCAACGAGCCACAACCTTAATATCCCAAGGTCAATAATACAAAAAATAAGAAAATAAAAAATTAAAGGTTTTGGTTAGTATTGATGTAAAAAAGATTCTGCATTGGGAATCATAGCAGTTAATTATAACATTATGTACAAACATCAAAATCCTAAAATCAAATATCAATAGGATTAGAGATATATATGATTTCATTTATATTATTATAAGTTTTATTCGAAATAGTCTTTTCATACGAATATCTCTTTTACAGAGATTAAAACTTGAATTGATAATCGGATGACGCGGAGTACGTGTGGCAGTTAGTCCAACACGTGTGAGTGTAGCTCTGATATCATATAAAAATATGACGTTCACTCTTAAAATCAATTGATAATAAAAAAAACTCTTTATTTATTAATATTACTGTATATTTTATTTAAATTTTGATATGTTTTTAATATCTCTAACAATCTCTTGTTTGTTTCTTCTTTCTTTTCTTGCGGAGCTCTGAGAAAGTAATCGGTGATAGGTTCAAATAGTTCTGTTCTTGTCGTTGATTGGCCTTGCACTGCAGGTTGAGGAACTTCGTCTTGCGATGATGAAATAAGAAGAAAAGGCTAGACGAGAATAAGAAGCAATCTTAGGCTGATGCTCTATTTCATTTAGGTTCTGCTGTGTCATACGCTCCACCTCATAGAACGAGAAGCTCATAAATAGAACATGCTCTGTTTCATTTAGGTTCTGTTGTGATGTACGCTCCACCTCATAGAACGGGAAGCTCATCAATAGAACAGAGACCCTTTTTTTTTCACTCATTCATTGGAGACTCTAGGCATCACTCAATACAAATTGAGATTTCTAATTGAATTGCATTCTGATTTAAATCAGCCTTCTTTCTACTATTTTTTAATAAACCGTGCATTAAAATTAATCTTTACTTTTAGTGTTGATTTATGTTTTTAACTTAAATTTTCTAATTTTTTCAGTTAATTCCAACATTTCGAAATTAAACTATTCATTTCCAGAAATGATGTAAAATGAAGTAAAAATATTTGTCAAATCTGAGTCAAATATGAATTATCTTATTTGTCAAAATGATGTAAAAATATTATGATGAAAGGTGCTTTTTTTTTTGTCAAAGATCGAGAGAGTTATATAGTAATATACTCCCGTTATCTCATAATAAATATTTTTTTGTTTCAAATAAAATATAATGTGTTTATTTGATATAATTTTTAAGAAATATATTGACTTTGTGGTGTTTTACCTTTATATCATCGTGATTAAGTGAAAGAAATTATGAATGGGTGGAAAGAGAAAAAATAATGAGATAGAAGATATGATATAAAGTAGGGATAGTTTGGATTTTTGGTATTTTAAAGTTACCTAAAATGAAAATATTATAACTTATGTGGGACATTCATTTTTAGTATTTTGTCGTAATTTATACGCAACGGAAAGAGTACAAGATTTGAGTTTTTAGATGTCCCATAATAATTATAATACTATCTTATTTATAAAATATTTATCTAAAAATGCTTCGTTTGTCCCATTAAAATTAGAACACTTGTTATATTTGGATGTTCCATAAAAATTATAATTTTTTTAAATTTGATAAAAGTAACATCAAATTAGTTGCAGTAACCAAAAAAATATTATTTCTTCATTAAACACAAAAATTCAACACACGCATAGAACTATATGCAGATCAATTTGTGATACTCCCTCCGTCCCTATTATAGTCGACATTATTTTATTAAGGTCGTCTCAAAATATATAACAAACATATCATACTTAGTAATCTTTTTAGAGAAAAATACTAAAATGATCACCATTTGTTACAATATATACATCATATTCTTCCTCCTTCTCTCATTTTCTCTCTCATAAATCTCACTTGCATCTCACTATTACAAAAAAATACTCTTTATTTATCAAATCTCATAATAATTCAACAAATATATAAATTTGTGTGTCGGATCAAACCTTTTATTATATTTGAAAATGAAAATAATATTTATTATGAGACGAAGAAAATAATATTTGTGAAGGAAAGAACGTGTTGTTTCCCTTTTTTGGAATTGTTGGAAGAATATTTATTCTTTCTATTTCTTTGGATCATCAATAACTGAGCTAAACTCTCACTATAACAAGGGCCACAAACTGTCTTAGCTAATTAAAAGCAATGTATGGACTGAATATCTCAATTTTTCATCTGAGCTTTCCCAAGTTGTGCCCATTCACGTGGACTGCGTGTGAACAAAGTGAACATTGACATATATTCTACACAAAAATTGTTTCCTCAAACCCATGCATACAAATACCCGCTCACTTCCACAACCATGCAAGATATAGTTTCCATTAAATACATCACCCTTAAAGGGCCCTGTCTCAACTTCGCAAACGTAAGCGAGATAGACCATGTAATTGGCGTCCAATTTTTATCTCATGCAATTGTGTCTTAAAGTTTATGACACAATTGTCAATTATATTTTCGATATTTTGGTTTCAAGTTTAAGATGATTCTTATGTCAATTACGATTTTTCTCATGAAGATGATATAATTATCAACTGTATTTTTTTATTATTTTTGAAAATATGATTGACCATTGCGTTTTGTCGAGAAATTAATTTATAGATGCTGAATAGCCATTCCCCAATGTAAGCCATTTGACTCGTGATGACTGCTAAGATCGTCAATGACATCTCAGTACCCTTGGATCTAAACCGAATAAGCCCCACAATATCCAAATTCTACACATAAAGCCAAACATATAATGACCCATGAGAACCATATCTTATACCCATTCACTTATGCTCATTTAATTTGTCTATATATATATCCCCTGCTGCCTTCTATGCTTGTTTATAACCATTATGTGCACATATTATATATCGGTGATAGCGGTTTACATTTAGAGAACAGAAACATACATGTCGGGTGTTTGGGAGTTCAAGGATGGGATTATTCGCCTCAGAGAGAACCCTATAGCCGAACGAGGAGGAGGAGAAAGGAACCCCGGGACGACACGAGAGGGAAGACAAGGCAACAGCACGACAGGAAGGAGAAAGGTGCTAGTTCACTTGGAAACAGGTGAAGTCGTCTCCTCCTACTCATCACTCAAGCAAATTCTTCAAGGATTAGGATGGGAGAGATACTATGGCGGAGATCCCGAGTTCTTGCAGTTTCATAAGCAGTCGTCGATTGATCTCATCTCTTTCCCTAAGAGCTTTTCCAAGTTCAATTCCATTTACATGTACGATATTGTCGTCAAGAATCCAGGCGTCTTCCATGTTCGAGACACATAAGAAGTTCGTAAATTATCCATACAATTAAATAAATACACATCTCCATTTTCTGGATTAATGTGGATCATCCATTAAATTTAATATCCCTTTATATTGTATGTACACATTGTTGGATTTTAGTGTGTTTTGAAGAAGTTTGATCATATTTTAATAAGGGTCCAGAACGTCGATTTGGGACTACTTTGAGCTTAACGTAATCTATATTCATTAGAGATGAACATAATATATTAACGATCTCAAAACTCATAAAAGGTGAATGAGAAATCGATACTCAAACTATGATGTTTTATACATTTAATGCGAAGGAATGTAGCAAAACTCACATTGGAATTAATGTAGGTGAAAGAGTGTCTTATAAATGAAAATCTTGAGATAAAGGAGGGCCCCTTAGAGGTATCCAATTTTGTGTGTGGGAGAGGACCTAGGCATTGTCTTAGTTAAGCACGCTTCGGACTACACCGGACCAGTTATACTGACTTTGTCAGTTTTTTACACTCTGAATCCGCGCTCTTCCTCTTTTCGACTTGAGCGTATCGACGTGTCGTGTTGAATCTCTTCTCTTCCTTTTGCATTGTACCAACGTATCGACGTGCATTGCATTGTCTTTTGCATTTCTAGAAATATGCTTGCATTCTCTTCTCTTCATGAAAAGGTTCAAAGCATAGAAAGATACTTTTGTGTTTCGTTAAAGATAATGTAACGTTAAACGATTCGTGTCATTGTATCTTGAAGGTTGTTTGTCGTAGTCCGTTTGTACTGAACAAGACAAATAAGTCCTTGGAAATGTGTCATATTCGTCTCGACATAATATTAAGTCTTTTATTTTCATCTTTCTTTAATAAACTCTTCGTCTAGTCATTAAACCCGACAACACACATCTAAATAGTGAGGAACAAAAGTGTCCATACGTAGATGTTTCGTGATCATCCATATATGTTTCACCACAAATATATGCATTAAGATTTTTTTCCCTCCCTTTCCCCTTCCTTTTCATTGGAATAACCGTTGAAATGAAACTGATGTCCTTTTCACCAGATCAGAACTAAATTTATCGCACGACAGATGACAAAATCCACATCAGCTTCTAATGGGGAACGTCCCCATCGGTATGGAAAATTCCAATGCATCATAGGCAACAACAAAAAAGAACTTGTAGATGGCAACATGTTTCAAGTAAGAAAACTGATAAACTATGCACTAAGTTGGCAGGCAACCCCTCCATAAAATTCAACAGAACTTTTCTCTTTCCTAATGCACCAAGTGCTGCCAACGATTAAAAAAAATAATGGCAAGAGGAAGGCATTCTTCATAAAACAGCTAGCATCTCAATATGGAATTTAAACTTATTATTCCTGAAAATAAGAAATTAGATGTATTAAGGAAGACAAATTCAGTCCCAAGTCATTGACATGATTACAGAATGAAACACATCACCCATTAACACACCATGTGTGAAGACATATATTTCATTTTCCCATATTTGTATTAATATCAGTTGACTTGAAACCAACGTGGATCTTGTTTTGTGACAGGAATGCTGATAAGATCATGCCATTAGTTAGTCGTATCTCAGGATGAGTGTTGTGGAATTAAACATATAGCTAGTGATTTAAGAGGAATCTGACTTATGCTGTCGATACAAAACTCGTGTTTTAACATTCCGTAACAATTGTGTAGTCATCTACTTGGGAGAGTTTTTAATTGTATCAATCATAATCGCGCCGCCCACGTGAGCTTCATGTGGGTCGAAGATTTTCCTTCGATGCGGTCTGTTGCCTTCCAAAAGCCAAACATATGCAAAACAAGTTTTCAATGATGTTGCTAAACAATAACAAAAGCATAAAATAGTTAGCGAGGAGGTTACTGGTCATGATCAAAGAAAAAAATCAAAGACTTATGGATGGTGCATGTTGAATTCATTGCAGACAAGACGAAGTCCAATGAATAGGACATTTTTGTCGAGTAATTATTAGCTGATAAAATGCTTCATTCAAATTATAATATTTATTTTTTGATGTTTCATTCAAATTACAATATTTTCATATTGAATACTATATCTCTCTCAGAATATAACGAATAGTTTGACGCAACATGCGGATTTATATATGTGTTGAATTTTTATGTGATTTGATGAAAAAAAAAAGTATTTTTTTTAGTGATAATAAGATATAAATGAAGGTTTAGGAGAGAGAATAAAAGAGGAGGAGGAAGAAGATGTCGGGTGTAATGTACCTAATAATGATTTGTTTTTGTGTTTTTTATATAAAGGGTTACAAAATATGATACGTTGGTTATATTTTGAGACGGTCCGAATAGAAAAATGTAATGTATATTTTTCACACAAAAATAACAAAATATCCTTATTTTATATCACATCAACTCACACATCATCATTTTTTATCTTCTTATTAATTCAAACATACATGAATTATTATATTGGATTAAATCATTAAAATTCAAAGAAAACGGAGGAGGAAGTATTCAGTTGAGATTCAAATTTGCACCGAAAAGCTATTGTTAGGAAGGAATTAGTTTAGGTTAATTGGTTATACTGATGAATTACCACTGATTTCTCTGCCATGTTGGACTTAGTGTATCTGCCAGTTAAGAGATACGAGAAAAGTGTTATCTGTCGGTTCCGAGATATATCAAAATAAATCCGTTTCATAATATAAATAACATTTAATTTTTTAAGTCGTTTCAAATTATATATAACATATCATATTTAGTAATTTTTTTCATATAAAAAATATCAAAATAATCATCATCTATTACAATACATTTACTATCTCCTTCCACAACTAATAGAGTAAACCCCACAACCATAAAAAAATATTCTTTTTCACAAAAATCCACACCAATTCAACACTCAAATAAATCTCTATGCCGGGTCAACTAATTGTCCATTCTATGAAACTGAGGGAGTATTTGAGTGGATCGAACAACGCTCTATGCCGGTCATGAAATATTACTCGTAGTATGCGTTACATATCGTCGATGGTTATAGGATGATCTGGACATTGTTGGATATTAAAATGTCATTTGAATAACTTTATTTTTGAAAATATTATGTTTAGTATGAGACGGAGGAAATATACAGGGATTGATATTACTTGAAATAACTTACACAATGTATCAAGCTTAATCAGATGTTTGAACTAACCTGCAAGTTTGGGCCTTGATATCCCAAAGTACGATCGATGTTGATCGTATAAAAAACCTTCCGAGATGTTGAAAGGACAATGACAACTTAAATATCTCTACAGCATGAACGTGAAAGCAATAAATCAACGAGTCACAACCTTAATATCCCAAGGTCAATAATACAAAAGATAAGAAAATAAAAAATTAAAGGTTTTGGTTAGTATTGATGTAAAAAAGATTCTGCATTGGGAATCATAGCAGTTAATTATAACATCATGTACAAACATCAAAATCCTAAAATCAAATATCAATAGGAAAAGAGATATATGATTTATTTATATTATTATAAGTTTTATTCAAAATAGTCTTTTTATGCGAATATCTCTTTTTGAGGGCTTAAAACTTGAATTGATAATCGGATGATGTGGAGTAGGTGTGTCAGTTAGTCCAACACGTGTGAGTATAGCTCTGATATCATGTAAAAATATGACGTTCACTCTTAAAATCACTTGACAATAAAAAAAACTCTTTATTTATTAATATTACTGTACATTTTATTTAATAAAATTTCGATGTGTTTTTAATACCTCTAATAATCTCTTGTTTGTTTCTTCTTTTGCGGAACTCGAAGAAAGTAACCGGTGACAGGTTTGAATAGTTCTCTTCTTGTCTTTATTGGCCTTGCACCGCAGGTTGAGGAACTTCGTCTTGCGATGATGAAATCAGAAGAAAAGGCTGGACGAAAACAAGAAGCGATCTTAGACTAATGCCCTGTTTCATTTAGGTTCTGCTGTGACGTACTCTCCACCTCATAGAACGGGAAGCTCATAAATAGAACATGCTCTGTTTCATTTAAGTTATGCTGTGACATACGCTCCACCTCATAGAACGGGAAGCTCATCAATAGAACAGGGATCCTATTTTTTTCACTCATTCATTGGAGACTCTACGCGTCACTCAATACAATTCGAGAGTTCTAATTAAATTGCTCGCTCAATTCTTATTTAAATTAGCCTTCTTTTTCTATTTTTAAATAAACAGTGCATTGAAATTAATCTTTACTTTTAGTGTTGATTTATGTTTTTAACTTAAATTTTCTAATTTTTTCAGTTAATTCCAACATTCCAAAATTAAACTAATCATTTTCAGAAATGATGTAAAATGAAATAAAATTTTTTGGTCAAATCTGAGTCAAATATGAATTATCTTATTTGTTAAAATGATGTAAAAATATTATGATGAAAGGAGTTTTTTTTTTCTTTTTTGGCCAAATACGAGAGAGTTATATAGTAATATATTCCTATTGTCTCATAATAAATATTTTTTTTTTCAAATTAAATATGATGTGCTGATTTGATATAATTTTTAAGAAATATATTGACTTTGTGGTGTTTTACCTTTATATTATTGTGATTAAGTGGAAGAAATTGTGGATGGGTGGAGAGAAAAAAAATAATGATATAGAAGATATGATATAAAGTAGGGATAGTTTGAATTTTTTGGCATTTTAAAGTTACTTAAAAGAAAGTGTTATAACTTATGCGGGACATCCATTTTTAATAGTATGTCAGAATTTATAAGCAACGAAAGGGGTACAAGACTTGATTTTTTAGATGTCCCATAATAATTATAAAATTTATAAATTTTTTATCTAAAAAATGCTTCCCTTATCTCATTAAAATGAGAACACGTGTCATATTTGGATGTCCCATAAAAATTATAATTTTTTTAAATTTGATAAGAATAACATCAAATTAGTTGCAGTAACCCCCATTAGCTATCATTAAAAAAAAATATTTTCTTCATCAAACACAAAAATTCAGCACACATATAAAATTATATGAAGATCAATTTGTGATACTCCCTCTGTCCCTATTATACCCGATATTATTTTATTAAGGTCGTCTCAAAATATATAACAAACATATCATACTCAGTAATCTTTTTAGAAAAAAAAAATACTAAAATGATCACCATTTGTTACAGTATATATATCATATTCTTCCTCCTCTCATTTTTTTCTCCTAAATCTCACTATCATAAAAAAAATACTCGTTCTTTATCAAATCTCATAATAATTCAACACATAAATAAATTTGTATATCGGATTAAACAGTTTTTTATTTTTTAAAATGAAGATAATATTTATTATGAGACGAAGAAAATAATATTTGTGAAAGAAAGGACGTGTTGTTTCCCTCTTTTGGAATTGTTGGAGGAAGATTTATTCTTTCTCTTTCTTTGGATCATCAATAAATCAGCTAAACTCCCACTATAACAAGCGCCACAAACTATCTTAGCTAATTAAAAGCCATGTATGGACCGAATATCTCAATTTTTCATCTGAGCTTTCCCAAGTTGTGTCCATTCACGTGGACTGCGTGTGAACAAAGTGAACATTGACATATATTCTACACAAAAATTGTTTCCTCAAACCCATGCATACAAATACCCGTTCACTTCCACAACCATGCAAGATATAGTTTCCATACAAAACATCACCCTTAAGGGTCCTGTCTCAACTTTGCCAACATAAGCGAGATAGACCATTTAATTGACGTCCACTTTTTATCTCATACAATTGTGTCTTAACGTTTGTGACACAATTGTCAATTATATTTTTGATATTTTTGTTTCAAGTTTAAGATGATTCTTATATCAATTGCAATTTCTCTCATGAAGATGATGTAATTGTCAATTGTATTTTGTATTTTTATTTTTTTGAAAATATGATTGGTCATTGCGTTTTTGTCGAGAAATTAATATATAGATGCTGAATAGCCATTCCCCAATGTAAGCCATGGATGACTGCTAAGATCCTCAATGACATCTCAGTACCCTTGGATCTAAACCGAATAAGCCCCACTCTATCGAGATTCTACACAGAGCCAAACATATAATGCTCCATGAGAACCGTATCTTATAAGCATTCACTTATGCTAATTTAATTTGTCTATATATATCCCCTGCTGCCTTCTATGCTTGTTTATAACCATTATGTGCACATATTATATATCGGTGATAGCGGTTCACATTTAGAGAAGAGAAACATACATGTCGGGTGTTTGGGTGTTCAAGGATAGGATGATTCGCCTCATAGAGAACCCTATAGCCGAACGAGGAGGAGGAGGAAGGAACCCCGGGATGACACGAATGGGAAGACAAGGCGACAGCATGACAGGAAGGAGAAAGGTGCTAGTTCACTTGGAAACAGGTGAAGTCGTCTCCTCCCACTCATCACTCGAGCAAATTCTTCAAAGATTAGGATGGGAGAGAAACTACGGCGGAGATCCCGAGTTCGTGCAGTTTCATAAGGAGTCGTCGATCGATCTCATCTCTTTCCCTAAGAGCTTTTCCAAGTTCAATTCCATTTACATGTACGATATTGTCGTCAAGAATCCAGGCGTCTTCCATGTTCGAGACACATAAGAAGTTCGTAAATTATCCATACAATTAAATAAATACACATCTCCATTTTCTGGATTAAAGTGGATCATCCATTAAATTTAATATCCGTTTATACTGTATGTACACATTGTTGGATTTTAGTGTGTTTTGAGGAAGTTTGATCATATTTTAATGTGGGTCCAGAACGTCGGTTTGGGACTACTTTGAGCTTAACGTAATCTATGTTCATTAGAGATGAACATAGTATATTAACGGTCTCAAAACTCATAAATGGTGAATGAGAAATTGATGCCCAAACTATGGTGTTTGATATATTTAATGCGGAGGAATGTAGCAAATTCACATTGAAATTTATGTAGGTGAAAGAGTGCCTTATAAGTGAAAATCTTGGGATAAGGGGAAGGCTCCTTTGCGGTATCCCATTTTGTTTGTGGGGGACAACCTAGGCATAGCCTTAGTTAAGCACGCGTCGGACAAGATCGGACCACTTATACTGTATCCCAAGCCTAAAACTATTAAGGGTCAAACCTGTCTGCCTTTGTGAGTTTTTTGCGCCAGCGAACCAGGATCCGCCACGTGTCTCTCCCGCCAATTGATTCTACACTCTATATAAACTTTACACCAGGTTTAATTTTTTACACTCTGAATCCGCTCTCTTCTTTTTCTCGACATGAGTGTATCGACGTGTCGTGTTGAATCTCTTCTCTTCCTTTTGCATTGCACGAGCGTATCGACGTGCATTGCATTCTCTTTTGCGTTTTAAGAAATATGCTTGCATGCTCTTCTCTTTTTGGAAAGGTTTAAGTATAGAAAGGTACGTTTGTGTTTTCTTAAAGATAGTGCAACCTTAAACGATTCGTGTCGTTGTATCTTGGAGGCTGTTTGTCATAGTTTGTGTGTACAGAAGAGGACAAATAAGTCTTAGGAAAAATGTCCTACTCGCCTCGATATAATATTAAATCTTCTGTTTTCATCTTTCCTTAATAAACTCTTCGTCTAATCATTAAACCCGACAACACACATCCAAATAGTGAGGAACAAAAGTGTCCTTACGTAGATGTTTCGTGATCATCCATATATGTTTCACCACATATATATGCATTAAGATTTTTTTCCCTCCCTTTCCCCCCTCCTTTTCATTGGAATGAAACTGATGTCCTTTGCTGAAGAAAGCCCAGATCAGAACTAAGTTATCGCAAGACAGATGACAAAATCCACATCAGCTTCTAATGGGGAACGTCCCCATTGGTATAGAAAATTCCAATGCATCATAGCCAACAACAAAAAAGAACTTGTAGATGGCAGCCGGTTTCAAGTAAGAAAACTGATAAACTATGCACTAAGTTGGCAGGCAACCACTCCATAAAATTCAGCTGAACTTTTCTCTGTCCTAATGCACAAGTGCTGCCAACGATTAAAAAAATTAATGGCAAGAGGAAGGCATTCTTCTTAAAACAGCTAGCATCTCAATATGGAAATTAAACTTATTATTCCTGAAAATAAGAAATTAGATATATTAAGATAGACAAACTCAGTCCCAAGTCATTGACATGATGCTGAATCAAACACATCACCCATTAAGTATTAGACTACATAAACTAATAGGTCTTGAGTTTTGTATGTCAAGAAGATTGGTATGAATAAACTATTCTTAATCACGAAGATGGTGAGTCTAAGATACCGAGATGACATGTTTATTTCAGATCTTGTCAATGAATTTCAAGGCGTGATGGACCAACTAGCGTCAATGGGAGTCAAATTTGAGGATGAAATTCAGGGACTTTGGTTGCTAGGAACTCTACCGGATTCGTGGGAAACTATTAGAGTATCTTTGACATCATCGACACCTAATAGGATAATTACATTAGAGGTAGCCAAGAGTTGGGTTTTGAACGAAGAGATGTGAAGAAAATCTCAAGGCACTGCTTCTTCGTCGTCAACACACTCTGAAATTCTATTTACCGAGTCCCGGGGGAGAAGCCAGAGCAAAGTTCAGAGAGGTGATAGGAGTAAGATCAGAGAAAAGTCCAAAGACCGTTATCAGAATATCAAGTGTTTTTTTTTTTTGTCAGAAGAAGGGCCACATCAAGCAATATTGCTATGCCTACAAAGCTCACCAGAAAAAGAATAATAACAACCGGGACAAGTCCGGAAGAGAAATAGCAGCTGCAGTGTCTAATATTGGAGACGATCTCATCATTGTTGGTGATGAGGTGACAGCAACATTCGTTTGTGATGACAGCAGCTGGATTGTTAATTACGGGGCTTCGGCACACGTGTCTCACAATAGGACACTCTTTGCTACATACACAATAGGAGATTGTGGAGTGTTAATAATGGGTAATGGGGACGTGTCCAAGGTGATAGGCATGGGAGATGTGCACTTGAGAACTAGCATTGGTGGTTTGCTCGTGCTTAAAGACGTGCATCGTGTACCTGACATTAGGTTTAATTTGGTGTCAGTAGGAAGGCTCGATGATGAGGGCGTCTTTAGCCTCTTCGGGAATGGTCTGTGGAAACTCAGCATCGGTGCTATGGTGAGTGCTCGTGGGAGTAAGAGAGGTAATCTCTATTATATGTGGGGGATCGTAGAAGATGCCCAAGAAAATACAGTCCGAGATTCTGTATCGATCGGCTTAAGACATAGACGTCTCTGTCATATGAGTGAGAAAGGGATAGGATACTTGACGAAGAAGGGCGTTCTTCCAGAGATCAAGCTCGACAAGTTAGAGGCATGTCCATATTGTTTGGCTGGGAAACAGATCCGAGTTTCATTCCAGAGCCTTCCACCTTCAAGGAAGATAGATTTATTAGAGTTGGTTCATTCAGATGTGTGTGGACCATTGATGGTGAAGAATAGAGGCGGAGCCTCTTACTTTGTGACCTTTATTGACGATCATTGCAGAAAGTTTTCGGTCTATGCTCTAAAGACCAAAGATCAAGTGCTCTTGGTGTTCAAGGAGTTTCATGCATTGGTTGAAAGACAAATCGAAAAAAACTCAAATATGTTCGCTCTGACAATGGAGGCAAATATATGGGTCCTTTTGATGCTTACTGTAAGGAGTAAGGAATCCGATATCAGACGAGTCGTCCGAAGATGCCTCAGCTCAATGGTGTGGCAGAAAGGATGAATAAGACACTGATGGAGAGAGTGCAGTGTTTGCTTTCAGAAGTAAAGTTACCAGGAATGTTTTGGGATGAGGCATTATTCACACCTGCTCACATTATTAACCTATCTTCGAGTATTGCATTGTAGGGTGTACCAGATATGGTTTGGTATGGTATGGAGGCTTCCTACAATCACCTGCGAGTTTTTGAATGCAAAGCCTTTGTCCATGTACCAAAGGATGAAAGATTCAAACTTGACATGAAGACAAGGCAGTATATCTTTATAGGTTACAGTCAGGATGAGTTAGGCTGCACGCTATTTGATCCAGTGGAGCAAAAGCTTGTGAGGAGTCAAGATGTTGTCTTCTGGGAAAATCAAACATAGAAGATATTGAAAAACTCAAGATGTATGAAGAGAAGATTGAGGAGTTGATTGATTCATAGTCGATGTCCCTAAGCACTGCATATAAGCCAAACCAGGCATTGAAGCTAGTACATGTTGATGCTCTTAATCTTGATCCAATTGATAATCAAGAAGACATTCATGAGGATGCAGTGGAGCCTGAAGATGAAGTTGTTGATGGGCAGCAACATGCACTAGTTTTTGTACCTGGAAGGTCTAACAGGGGGAGCCAGCTGTCTACTAGGTACTCCGCTAGTGAGTATGTGCTCCTGACAGATGCGGGTGAATTAGAAAATTTTGAGGAAGCAATGGAAGATGAGTACAAAAATGAGTGGATGGGAGGAATAAAAGTCAGATGAATTCTTTACATGCGAATCACATGTATGATCTGGTTCGGTTGCCAAAAGACAAGAAGCCCTTGAAGAATCGGTGGATATTCAGAATAAAGAAGGCTGATAAAGCTCCCTGTCGACTTTATAAGACCAGGTTGGTAGTCAAGGGCTACAGTCAATAGAAAGGAGTAGATTTTTTATAACTTCTTGTATACAATTCCAAAAATTATTTCGTAAAATTTTACATAAATTAGATTCTATAATCTTTCCATTGAATTAGAGTTTTTATCATTAAACCTTTCCAATAATAGCAGTTTATTCATTCAAGTTTATATTTTCTGATAGATCAGACAATTTGACCTTACTTCACTAATCAATTCATAAATCCTTGTATATAACTCCAAATCTAGATTTTAAAACTTTTATGGCAACTAGAATTCAAGAGCTTTTCATTGATACAGGGCTCATTTGCTTCTCTTTCTTTGTAATTCTGGTTCAAGTCACAAAGTGATACTTATACCCAGTTTTAACATATTAATATATCCGCACGTTTTGATTTATATCTTGAGATTCAAAATTATAAATCATTATCTATCAACTTTATCAGAAATTAGACATGAGAGGATTCAACATATATTAAAATAAAAATTTATCACAGAGCCTATGATTTTCCATAAAATTTCTAAATAAGATGATCACCTTATCTAATTAATGATGAAAGATCCTCGTCGCCTCTTCTCCGCAAACTCTCATTCTTCTTTTCTCTTGTTTATCTTCTCTTTCATAACAAGGAGTATTTTTATATTTGTAAAAAGTTTTTCAAGAAGAAGAGATATTATATTTATAGAAAACTAAATCAATTAAAATAGTTTATAGTGGATAATTAGTGGGAAATTAATTTAATTTAGGTGGATTAGAAATTAACATTAAAAATAAGTAAAACAAAATTAGGTTTAGGTCATTTTTTTTTATAAATGACCATATTTTCGTATTAAGACCTTATTTTCCATATTTGCATATTAGGGTTACATTTCATTCATATTTTGTATTATTTTCTTATTTTATCGTCAAACAATCCTTTTAACCTCACAAAATAAATTATAACATATGATCTTTTTTGGGTCCTTACCATATTTTTGTCATGATTTTTGACAAACGAATTTTATAACTCTATTGTATAAATTACGACTTTAAGTAATATACTGTTTTTGTTATTATTTGAGAAAATAATTTATCTCAATTTTTTCAGGTCTTTACATAATATTAACATTCTCCCACTTAATCCAATATTTTTATCACATAAGCGTTAACCCCATAATACGTCTTCCATGTATCACAATGCACCATATTTTTTTAATATTCATCCATATGTGATATCATTACTTAATGAATATACCCATGTTTATTTCAGACCCAATGGATATTGTTATTCTCTACAAAATCAAGAATGTGCATTAGTGAATGAGAATAACATAATAACTGAATAAGAGTTTCACCATAAACAATGTTTTTACAACTACAATCACATGATAGGAGCCAGTCTCATCCTAAGTACATGATCCTTGTAACTTTTTGACGGCATGTTTTTAGTGAAAGAATCAGTTAACATCAATTCAGTAGGGATATGCTCAATGACCACAGTCTTTTCCTTGACACGACCTCTCAATGTTAAGTACTTTACGTCAATGGCCTTACTTCGATCGCTCGATTTATAATTCTTACAAAGAAAATTGTTGTTGAATTGTCACAAAAGATCTTTATTGACCTTCCAATACAATCCACAAGTTTAAGGCTAGAAATGAAACTTTTCAACTACACTCCATGTGAGGATACTTCAAAACCAACAATGAACTCAGCCTCCATAGTGGAAGTAGCAACCAAAGACTGCTTTGCAATCTTCCAAGAAATGGCTCCGCCGAAAAGTATAAAAATATATCCAGATGTTGATTTTCGAGAACAACACATCCAGCAAAATGCAAATCCGAATAGCCAATGACTTCCAAGCTATCAATTCGTCTATATTTACACATATAATCCTTAGTGCTATGAAGATACCTAATCACCTTCCTCGCAGCTCTTCAGTGCTCAATACCTGGATTACTCTGATATCGTCCCAACATTCCCACTACAAGGCAATGTAAGGCCTAGTGTAAACCTGAGCATATATTAAGTTTTTCGACTGTAGAAGCATATGGAATATTGCTTATTTGTTCCCTTTCGAACTCGTTCTTTGGGCATTGGCTCAAACTGAACCTATCACCCTTCACAATAGGTGCTATATTTGATGAACAGTATTTCATCCGATATTTCTCTAAGACTTTATTGATATAGATTTCTTAAGATAATCCTAAAATACCTCGAGTTCTATCTCTATATATTTTAATGCCTATAACATAAGAGACATCACCCATATCCTTCATGTCAAAATTCTTAGATAGAAATTGTTTCACATCATATAACAGTCCCTTGTCGTTAGATACAAGTAAAATCTCATCTACATATAGCATTAAGAAACAAATCTTACTCCTACTAACCTTTTGGTATACTATGCATCCTTGATGTTCTAAACAAAGCCGAATAAAGAGATAACATCATGAACTTTCAAATACCATTGACAGGATGTTTGTTTCAACCCATATATAGACTTCTTGAGCTTGCATACTAAATGCTCACTTCACGAGAAAGGAATCCTTTAGGTTATTTCATGTAAACCTCCTCCTCTAAATCTTCATTGAGGAAAGCCGTTTTCACATCCATTTAGTGCAATTCCATATCAAAATAGGCAACTAGTGTCAAAATAATACGAAGGGAATCTTTCTTAGATATAGGAGCAAATATCTCATTGTAATCGCTTCTTTCCTTTTGAGTGAAGTTTTTGACAACAAGTCTAGTTTTGTACCTCTCAATGTTGCCCAATGAGTCTTTCTTGATTTTAAAGTCCCATCTAAGCCAATGGCTTTAGCACTATTAGGCAACTCTATCAAATCCCATACTTTATTTGATGCCATAAGATTCATCTTTTTCTTCATGGCATTGTACCACAATGTGCATTCATTGCAACTCATGGCTTCAAAAAAAGTGTTAGGATCATTCTCATCTGTAACATCATAGTCACACTCTTATAGTACACAATGTACTCTTCAGGAATTGCTGATTTCTTTATTCTAGTTGATCTCCTTAATGTTGCATCAATATGTTCTTGAGGAACATCATGTGCAAAAGGATGCTCAATATCTTGAGCAACTATATGCTCAACATCTTTAAGGAATTATTGAACAAGTGGATCTACCATGTCTATATCAACAGCTTGTGGAACCTCATTGATTCGTTATTCCACAGCCGGTGGAACTGAAGGGGTGTTGTGCATAATAATCAATCTACAACTTAAAGTGGATGGTTGTGCATCTGTAAGATCTTTCTCGAGGTTAATGCCCCAAGATTGATCGCTCTCATTAATCAAGTTATTTTCAAGAAATTTCACGTTTCTTAATTCCACAATTCTAGTTGTATGAGATGGACAGTAAATCTATAACCCTTGGACTTCTCGGCATATCCAATTATAATCTTTGGATCCAACTTCTTTTCTTATGGATTATAAATTCTCACTTCAGATGGGCATCCCCAAATGCGTACATGCAGCAAACTAGATTTATAACCTTTAAATAACTCAAATGGCATTATAACAACAACCTTGGTTGGAATTCGATTTAATATGCACACAACCGTCTTAAGTGATTCTGTCCACAAGAACTTAAGAAGTTTAGAACTACTAAGCATACTTCGCACCATATCCAATAGGATCCTGTTTCTTCTCTTTGCTACACCATTTTGGTCTATAGATCTCGTCATGGTGTATTGGACAAAGATCCTATGCTGTTGAGGAAAATTTACAAATGAAATAGGTTCTTGTCCATCTTCAGTGTATCTAAGTACACTCCACCTCGATCTAATCTCACGATCTTAATTTTCTTTTCACATTGTTTCTCTACTTCACTTTTGAATACTTTAAAAGCATCCAATTCCTCATTTTTATTATTAAGCAAGTAGAGATACATGTATTTTTTACTATGTGAGTCCATATCAAGACTATAAATATTCGTATGTATGATTTCTAATGTGTCTGTACTCCTCTTGCCACCTTTTTTAGACTTGTTGGTTTGCTTTTCCTTTATGTAATCCATACAAGTATCATAATCAATAAAATCCAATCAAGACTATAAATATTCGTATGTATGATTTCTAATGTGTCTGTACTCCTCTTGCCACCTTTTTTAGACTTGTTGGTTTGCTTTTCCTTTATGTAATCCATACAAGTATCATAATCAATAAAATCCAATCAAGACTATAAATATTCGTATGTATGATTTCTAATGTGTCTGTACTCCTCTTGCCACCTTTTTTAGA
>LIEC01011079.1:9121-19267 GCA_001925005.1 Drosera capensis | reverse complement strand
GGGGTGTGCAGAGTTGGTTCCTAATATTTAGTAATCAAATTCAACGCTGAACTTCAATTTACATTTCATGTACTTTTTAAAACTGTCAGGGTTTCCATCTATTTTTATAGAAGCTGATGTTTTGTAGATCATGCATCAGTCACCTCCACCAACTAAACAATTAATTTACATTATAGCCGCTTCGAATTGTTTTCAAATTTCTCAAAAATTAATGGAAGGGGACTTATATTTTTATCAACTAAGACCAGTTTGTGTAGTTGGATTCTTTTTGTCTGTATAAGATAGGGGTAGGTGGGTTTTCTTTGTAAAATGATTATACGAAGTTAATAATATTGTTATAAGTTCGTTGAAGTGTTGAACTATTGATACACCAACTGCACTTGGTGACTGAACTTCTAAGCTGACTAAAATGGTGTGGTGAAATTACATTTGTGAAAATTTTCAGGCAAAAAATACGGTAAAAGGTTCAAATAGTTCGAGCACTTGTAAAAGATTGCAAACATTGATATTCTTCATGGAAATATTCAATAAAATATTACAGATGTGGCAGCTTCTGTGTTAGAAGAGTGGCATCTGACTTGCTATACTTGTAGATTTGCCACAGACGGTCTTCCATTTGTATCTCAATTTGGAGTTTTCCTGTAACTGTTGCTTTGACATCTCTCTTTATGCGATGTAGGTGGTGTACAATGCAAATAAACTTGCAAAATTGGTCGATGAGAAGATGTCATCCAAAAACTGGCTTACTTACTATGAAAATAAGTATGAACGCCGTCCTTCCAAAAAGCCAACTACTAAGGTACTTTCCATCAATACATATCCATGCAGAGTTTTGTTTAATTACCAAGGTACTCTCCATCAATACATATCCAAGAAGCCATTAAGTATGAAAGTAATGCACTAGTTTGTTAATTTCTTCTTAATTTGACTACCACAATTGCACTACCCCTTAATTGTCTCCCATATAGACAGGTTTTTGTGGCCTATGGGGAGCTCGGGTGGACGCCATTGATTACTACAAAGAGAAGATTGAGAAACTAAGTGAACAGGTGAGTTTTGTGTATTAGTTGCCATGCTTCATTCCAAATCTACAACTACTTGGCCCATGTCGGTGAAATGGTAGAATTCCTTAGCTTAGGTTGGTGGAAAAATGGATCTCTTAGCTCATTTTGAAATATTCCTCGCTCTTTTTTCCCCTTAACTAAGGACTTTGCTGATTGGAGAAAGCGGAGCTTTAAATTTCCCCTAGAAAGCTGTGATGTAAATTTCCATCCAAATTTCGAACAGTGATTGCGGCTTGTTGAAATATGTTGTGTCATTGTATTGAGCCTTCGGTTGATGTTCTAGCTGTGTTTTCATTTTAAAACCGTTGTCTTTGGAGACAGTAGATGCATGCATACAAGTAGAACCGGATTTTTGATTTTTACAAAGTTTTTCTTTTCGAGGCCAGTTTTCTCAATAACTATCATGGTTCTTTTTGTAGTCATGCCCTGCTATGTTGTAACTTGCAAGGTGGCTGATGGAGTCTGCGTATTTTTTTTAGTCAAAAGGTCGACGAATTAAATTTTTATGACTTGGCTACTTTTTGTTCTGAGCATTATTACAATAACCAACTCTTACTACATCTCTTGCCATGATTGAGTATTATGTAGGAAGCTGCAGAACGGGAAAAAGTTCAGTGTGATCCAAAGGCTGTTTTACCAGCAGCTTTTGTTTCTTTCAGATCTCGATGGGGAGCAGCTGTTTGTGCTCAAACTCAACAATCAAGCGACCCCACTATCTGGCTAACTGAATGGGCTCCAGAGCCTAGTGATGTTTACTGGAATAATCTTGCAATACCATATTTTGAACTCAGTATCCGGAGGCTACTCATGGCTGTAGCTTTATTCTTCCTTGTATTCTTCTACATGGTCCCGATAGCATTTGTCCAATCTTTAGCCAACATAGATGGCATTCAAAAGGCTCTCCCTTTCCTACGGCCTTTAATAGCCACGTGAGTTTCTTCAGCTTCATCTTTGCACTGCTTTTTTCACGCTGATAGTTTTGTTTCTACTTAAGATTTTGGCAGGTTAGAATCTCTGAAAATATATTGTAGATAGTTATTTTAGTTATTGGCATATTAGTGTGTTCAAGTTTCTCTGGGAGCGTATCCGTTTGTTCTAACTGTAACCATAGATGATTCAGGAATTTTGCAAAGGCTTTCATTCAAGGAGTTCTTCCTGGCCTTGTGCTGAAGATTTTCCTCCTCTTGATACCCTTGGCTGTGATGGCCATGTCCAAGATAGAAGGATACACATCATATTCATCTTTGGAGAGAAGATCAGCTGGCAAATATTATTTGTTTGTCCTTGTCAATGTTTTCCTTGGAAGCATTATTACAGGAACAGCATTTCAGCAGCTCCAAAAATTCTTACATCAGTCCGCAACTGAGTATGTTACTCTAAAGCATGCTTGCTAAAACTGCCTTTACTATTAATTTCCTGTATTTTTTTTTATCTTGATAACTAGTACATGGAAAAGCAATCTTTGATCTGATGCCTTGGTATTTTTCATGTACACCATTGTTGGGACCAAACTTTCTTTTACAAAGTCAAACTGATTTGAACCCATTACAATTTTGTTCTTCAGTTCCGGTAGCTCTGTCCATAAGTCGATTTTGTATGGCAAGTGTGTCTAACTTCCACGACATATTTCATCCGTGCTTTCATTATTAATAAGAATCAATGCATTCCTGCAGTATTCCGAGGACCATTGGAGTGTCGATCCCAATGAAAGCAACTTTCTTTATAACATACGTAATGGTTGATGGTTGGACTGGAGTTGCGATGGAAGTTGTCAGATTGGTTCCCTTTGTAATGTACCATGCAAAGAATTCCTTGTTAGTCAAGACCGATCAAGACAGGGAGCAGGCGATGGACCCTGGTTTTCTGGATTTTGCCACATATGAACCTCGCATACAACTATACTTTTTGCTGGGACTAGTGTATTGTGTCGTCACGCCGATACTTCTGCCTTTCATCATCATCTTCTTCGCTTTGGCTTACTTGGTTTTCCGTCACCAGGTACGATGTTCTTCCCTATAATTCACACTTTCTTTCTCTAGTCCATCACCTTTATATTACTCCTTTACAAGCATAGCACCAAGCATAAAATTATAAAAGTTGTTTTTGTGTTAATGATCATATGTATTAAGATGTTCACATGTGACTTTTTACATGTTAAGAGTGTACTAGATCCCTATGGGAAAGCTATAGCATCTGATACATCTAAATTGGTTGCATCAAATCGTGTGTTTGTTTTTTATTGGCCGTTGATTTGATTATTAATGTAACTACCAATATATACCCGTATGGTGTCCCTTTTGATGACATCACATTGACTAATTAGTGAATTACAATTGATATAAAGGTTTTTGTTATAATATGAGAACATGCTAGGCTGACAAGGATAGCTATTGGTAGCTCTGGTAGAGAATAAGCATTTGAGTTGCTACAGTTGGTTGAATCAGGAACATATTTGGTGGGCGCTTCTTGCTTTGCGGTGGTTGTGGTGTGTAAAACCTTTTTGACAGAATTTAGCTTAGATGATCTTGACATATCTAATTCAATTCGTCACAAGCTTTCGTCTCCCAGATTCGTTTTGACACACAACACATTGAAATATTGAGTTCTTGCACACCTCCCCAATAAACGTTTTGCATGATAAAACAAGTTTCACGCGAGAGGTTTGCATGGGCCATGTGTCTGATGGTCAGTTACCCTCATGTCGTTTATCGTATTTATGTCTTATAATTATGTTGTTGCAGTGAGATTCAGTGTAATTCTCTTGCCAGATAATATTATCTGTTTATGCTGTATATAGATCATATGTATTGATAAACTACTAAAGCCAATTTCTCTTGGTCCCAGATCATTAATGTTTACGACCGGAAATACGAGAGCGCAGCTGCCTTTTGGCCTGATGTACATCGGCGGATACTTATTGGCCTGTTTATATCACATATTCTGTTGCTGGGATTATTGAGTGCCAAAAGTCTAAAGAGTTCAACGCCATTGCTGATTGCACTGCCTGTCTTGACCATCTTTTTCTACTACTTTTGCAAGGGGCGCTTCGAATCTGCATTTGTAAGATTTCCACTACAGGTTAGTTACTCCTTTTCAAGTGCCCTTTTTAGTTGCTATATGGTGAACGTATCAGGAGTCTAGTCCTCAAGGCCATGAACATGTCAATGACATTCCATGGGTTTGATATTTCCTTCATTGCTACGGAATTGTCGACGACATCCCATGGTTTTCTGCCGTCTAGTAACTGAGCTATGGGAAGTCCTGGCCAAGCTTGAAGCCTATGTCGTAGCCACCAGTTTTGAGTTTGTAGTTTTATGCAATACTGCATGAAACATTTATCCCACATAGGAATATTGAAGGATGTCGTGTATTTGAACGAAGAGTGACATGGCTGCGCGCAGGACTTCTAAGAATCCTAACCTGAACAGTTTAGTTTATGTCCTGTTGGTTCTGTCTATTCACAGCATGAACTAGTGAGCTGGAAAATTTTGTAACCCTGACAATTTCATGCACTTAATGTGTCCGTCTTGCAGGACGCGATGAGGAAGGATACCTTGGAGCGGGCCACTGAGCCAACTCTCAACTTGAGAGCTTATCTCCGTGATGCATATGTACACCCGGTTTTCAAGGGCGGCGAGATGAATCCACTTTACAACATCGTCGAAGAGGAAGAGGATGCTCCTCTTGTGGCAACAAAGAGGGTTTCCCAGAGGAATAGTCGTGTTACGTCTGTTGCCAGTCCTGATACTCCTGACAATATGGTTTGAGATCATCGAAAATTCATTCGTCAAGGTGCATATGGCTCTTTCCTCTTCTCTGTTCTCATATGTTTAGGTAAGTACATGTCAGGCGAGACTCGCGTGTAAATCTACATCAAAAGAAAACATAGTATATTCCTAATATTTTCCATAGAAGTAATTGCCATATCTCCCAATTTTTTTGTCTGTGTCCTGACTATTGCTCTAACCGATGACTGAAAATTGTACAAGATCACAGTTTAAACACCGTATAACAGCTAGATGGAGCTTTCTTGTATTGCTCGCTATCTTCATTCGCGACACGAAGTTTCCTCACATCGGAAATTCATCTTGTGTGACATCGCGACATGATCAAGAACCTAGCATTCCTTGTTCCTGAATCATGGTCTCAACGGTATCTATGTTGGTCACAAGGGGCACGAAGATGGTGGCTGGTCTCGGAGTTGCGACTCACTTTCAAAGCAGTAGTACCTTTGGATAACCTGAAAAAGGTAAAGTAAAATCTTGGTCTTAGATTTGTAGAAGAGTACAACATCGGATACTGGAACTGGAACACCTTTATTGTTTACGTATTACGAATCATAGTACCATATAGTCATATACAATGCACACAAATCGCAATCTCAAAAGAATCAAATACTGGTAGGCAACATATATTATACATGTAAGCAAAGCGAACAGAAAACTATTCTAGATCATAAAGGTCCTAATCAGAGTCACTAGTGCTAATTTTCTTATATTATATCTTCAGCAATGATTAAGAAATACTAATTAAAAATGTCCCAGAAAAGGATTGCTTAATGCATGTTAATAGTACACTTTAAAGGTAGAAAAAGAACAATGAGAACAGCAGAAAAAAAAAGGAGCCCTAAAGCATATATTTCAATTCACTATATTTTCTCCTTAAGCAAAGGATTCTCATAGTATGATCTATTCCTCTTCTTCTCTCATCACAAAAGATTTAGAGCTTGATAATCTCATCTTCAAGATCATATATCTTATACGATGTCGAACAAGGGAAAAGATCAAGCGAAGGCATCAACATCACGGTCTCGCAATGATCACGATGAGGATAAAAATCACGACGATGATCGTCAACAAGGAGCTCCATTGAGTCGTTACGAGTCACAGAAGCGTCGAGACTGGAACACCTTTTGCCAGTACTTGAATAACCAAAAGCCGCCAGTTGCCATGGCTCAGTGCAAGTCCAGCCATGTCCTGGATTTCTTGAAGTACTTGGATCAGTTTGGCAAGACCAAAGTTCACATACAAGATTGCTCTTTCTATGGGCAACCTGAGCCTCCTGGCACTTGTGCTTGTCCTCTTGAGCAAGCTTGGGGAAGCCTTGACGCGCTCATCGGACGCTTAAGGGCCGCCTATGAGGAGAATGGCGGAGCCTCGGAGACGAACCCGTTGGCGTCTGGGGCCATTAGGGTGTACTTAAGGGAAGTTCGGGACTCTCAAGCTCAGGCTAGAGGGGTTCCTTACAAGAAGAAGAAGAAGAAGAGGAGAAAGACTGCTGCTGCAAGTGATGCTGGCTAGCTTGAGCTTCCAATATTAACCGGAAATCGAGCATTTTCTTTCATTATCGTGCAAGAAACACGTCGCTTCATGATAGAAGTCCAGATAGATGCAACATCCTGCAAGAAACTTAAACCCGGATAAGTCAGCAGGTACAAAATCCCGAACCTCCTGCAGGTTGGAGTTTTGACGATTACGACGATGGCACTTCAACAGATTACGCACCAGATAATCAGCATGGTAAAAGCAGATGCTCAAGCATATGGTACCTTAAAATTTTGACAAGTATTACAATTACTTGGATTGTTTTTTATGTTTCTGTTTTTTGATGAGTCACAGGTTTCTAGCACTTCGCATAGCATGGTGGCCAAGAGGGTAAAAGGGTGTAATTAGCTATGATATATGATTGGAGTAGTTATTCATATCAACATTCTCAGTTTATATGAGAATGCTTGACCATATGAAAAGATATGCAACAGTTCATTTGAGAATGCTGACATTTTAACCACCAAATATACGTTCCTCCCATCAATCATTTCAACAACCGAATTGTGTCACATGAATCAACCTATTTTGACATGGAAGGCAATTCAAGGAGGGGTTGGTTTGCCACTTAATTATATTTAGCAATATTATCTTAGATAATCGGGAATCAATCTCTTCATTTTAAATATATTACCGAGGTAAGGATTAGCACATTTCGTTCTCTTCACAACCTACCCTTGACGAGATTATGAGGGAATTCATTTTAAATATATTACCGAGGTAAGGATTAGCACATTTCGTTCTCTTCACAACCTATCCTTGACGAGATTATGAGGGAATGTTACTCTGTTTTGCTTTTGCAATTTGATTTATTCATCGCCATTGTTAGGGTTCAAATCCCTATAGATCAGAAAATCTTTTCAGTTCTGACCATCTCGTTGGTTGCTCAATTACAAAGCAGATTCACCTCAAGCACAAGCTCTACAAGTCAATTTAAGTATCAAGAGCCATGTATATGAATAAGCTCAAAGCTAGATTCCAGGCCATAGCGTTTGAAAATCGATCACGGGCAAGGCGACTTGAGAGCGATCTCTAACTTGAAGTTTAAGGAGGAGAACTGCTTGAACATACTTACCCTTAACCTCAAGGATAGTATTTAAAGTAACTTAGCAGAGTATGTGATAACTTTTCCTCGACAAATTTTACTGCAACAATAATTACATGATACTATCATGGATTGGCTTTCCTTGCCTCGACTTTTTCATTTGTTCCTTGCTGGTGTTGATGAAATCAAATATTGTTGGTGTTATAGCTTTTTTGAGATTTCTTTTTGGATTCTCTCAGATTTCTTGCTTGCCATGGTGGCATGGTGCATTGGTGTGTACTCATACACTTCATAAAATATTGATGCTTGCCAAAGTGTGTCCTCGTACATATGGTACAACTATAATGCGCATGCCATGAAATTTTGCCTATATCATTACAGTGTTTTGCTTCTTCTTTTGTTCTATTTTTCTTTTTTCCTCTATTTTTTTTTTCTTTTTGCTTCTTCATATTAATGGACGTTTTATAGAGTTTTATCTAGATAAACTGGTTTGTTGGTCGAAAAACGACCGAAGAAACCTTTGTTAGGGTAAAAAAAAACTTAGCTAAAGAAACCAACACCAAAACAGATACAGGAGGCTTTGGTCTCATCCATGATAACCAAAAGAAACAAGGATTTAGGCTTCATCCTCATCCAGCAAAAAACACCCTAACCCGGGATGCGGAATTGGATCCTTTGCTGCTGCATTGCTGTTGTTGTTTCTAAACAGCAACATTGGATCTCATCCAACAGTCCAAAAACATTTGTAGTTACATTGCTATCACTTTTTGGACTGTCGGATGAGATTCAAAGGTTGTTTGGACAGCAGACGATCCAAATCCCCATGATATTAACTAACTTCCCAGTGCCTATTCAACATGGAGCGTACAAGGTAAAGCAGATGACTAGTTTTATTGCACCATGAGATGATTATTGGTTAACATTGATTAGCCAAATATGATCAAGAAGCATTTGGATGCTTCTCTAGGGTGAGTGGGTCAGATGTCAATTGCAAACTTGTTTATTTCAAATGTAGGCCATCAAATGTTTGGTCACGTAAGACTAAACAGTAATACTATCCACCTCTATTTTATAAAGCTTCTCGAAAAATGTTGAAAAAAACTCCTTTGTGCCTAATGCATGGTTTATCTTGCACTGATAAAGTTTCTTTCCAGTCATTACAAGCACCCAGGCGAGTATTTTGATCATGTTTGTTCGTATCACTTTGAAATAATAAGCCTTGGATACAGATTATCAGTTTGCAACTTTATCCTGGTTATCGAAGAAGAAGAGCCTTAGTAGTGAAGGGAGCTTTCTCGAAATTCTAGGATTTTCAAAGAAGCCGAGTTAGATTGTTGGTACCTTTTCAGCTTTTCGCCAGGTGTGTTGGAAAGAGCCCATTTCAGAAAAGATTAGTCGAATCCTGGAAGCAGATCCTCCCGCAAGAACAAAGGATGCCAAAGGGATACCGTAATCTGATGTTTGCTGTAGAAAATCGCAGCGAGAGACAGATATCAGTCCTCGACTCCTGAATGAAAATACGCAATCAACGTGTGAATGATATTCGAAGAAATTTTAAGGCCACGACACGCATTCACAAATCACATAGTGATGACCGCCCACAGAATACTGCAGTTGGATCTTAAATTTTCAGAGAAAGAACCGCGCTCTTTTAAATTGGAATGAACTTAACTAATTAACAGCTTGGTTAGATCCCATGAGTCGGAGAACAGATTACTCGACCCCAGATCAAAATAAGGAAAGAAGAGAACAAAATAGCATGCAGGTGGAATCAACAACTCACCTTCTCAAGAACTTCTCGAAGTATGTAAAGAGATTCTTCATGCAGCAGCTCTTTGCTTGCAAGGTACATTGATAATAATGTCCAACTCGAACGAAGAATTTATGAAGTCCCTCAGATTACCTGTGGGATGAATATCAGTCCAAATCCATTTATCTGACGAACACCGAGCTCAGCTTGGACCTCTCGTCTTTACAGTTATTTCTCGATAAATGCTTCATCAATAAGCTCAGCACGCACTTCTCCAACCAATAACTCTTGGAGACTATCTTGCATCTACAAAGATTCAGAATTTCAGATAGTAAAAGCCCAAAGGTAATAGGTTAACATGAGATGGTTCTTCTGATTCTCGAGCCATAGGAATCACCTGATAAGTTCAGATGATAGCAGAAGCACGTGAAAATAACATTGAAGAGAGTAAGTACCCGTTAGTTGGTTCCACAATCTGACCACAAATCATGATGCAGCTCTACAAATCCGACTCTTATCATGCTCTAGTAGAAGCTTGATTCTCCCTACTTTGAACCAATTCGCATCGTAAAGACATTGCAAGATCTCTATGTACATGGGATGCAAAATGTGCATCTCCAATAACCTCCATTGCCACTCTTTCGCAAATCACTCTACCCCATCCAGGACAAGCAACAAAAATTTTTCCTGTTTTGTTTCAGCTTTGAAGGAGTGCCAATCTATTCCCTGTGGTAACCAAGGAATTGCTACATCCCACAACCTTCTGCAAATTTCTGTCATGTATCTGTGCACGAGTCATCGAAGCAGAATCCCATAATTCCACAGCAGCATACAGACCAGATAGACCAGCATAATAAGAGCAATTCCTTGGGTCCAAATAAAAAAGCTGTCTAGCTGCAGCTTCCCCCAGGGAGACATTCATGTGGATCATACAAGACCCAAGAACAGCGCCCCACATTGAGG
>LIEC01011078.1:0-86882 GCA_001925005.1 Drosera capensis | reverse complement strand
AGGGGGGAGGGGGGAGGAGGGGGAGAGTAGAGTACAAATGAAATTATTGACAGTCAACACACCAGAAACCCACCCTCACACACTCAACATACCCAAAGAAGGGCAGTCAACAAGATTCGCCACACCAAAAAGACACTGTCTCTCACGTCATTCTTCTTCGACCATACAAAAAACGCCACTCCCCCCCTCACTTCACTCACTTGACTGGCTTCGCATTTCCCCGTTTCTCCCTTTCAAGTTTCAACACACGTTCTCAATCTCTCACCCTACCTCTCTAATCCCCTCATCTTTGAGATCCTTACACGTTGAGCCAACAAAGCAAAAGCAACTGAGCCTAATCAAGCAATTAATTGCATTGCGTGGGTTGAGCAAATCCTCAAAGCAGAGATCTAATCTATACTCTAATCTAAATCTAAAATCCATAAGCTGCTGCTAAGCTAGAATGGAGTACGAGAGGATTCACAAGCTTGAGGTACTACCCACACTCTCAATCTATGCTTTATACACTTCCCTTTTAGCTTCAACATTATCTTCTCTGTACTTTTTTTTTAATCCCCATTCCCGTTGCTTGAGTTCTGCTTTCTCTTTCAAAATCAAAATTTCAAGATTCTTGCCCCCTTTGGGTTCCATTTTCTGACTCTTGGGTTTGCCTAATTTCACCCCAAAATTGTATACCCGACAAGGTTTTTAAGCAGGATGATCCCACACTGGGTAAGTTGAGTTGAGTTGACTCGACTTGTGGTTTTTCCAATCGGGTTAGGGTTTAGTCTTTTTATTCCGTATTAGTGTTTTTATAGCGTGTGATGCTGAATATGTTTGGGTTTAGTCTTTTCTTTGCTTGTGATTATGATGTTGATAATGTGGATGTCACTTCATAAGTTTGTGTCTAAGTTTCTTTTTCTTTCTTTCTTTGGATTTTTTTTTTAATTTTCATGTTGATGAAATTTGTGTGTTTGGGTGAATGTGTAGAGTGGGATGATATCACCAAGTAAACTGAGAATGAAACTGATGGGAGCAGTCACACACCACAATCAAAGACCCAAGAAGGACACCTCTGTTTCAAATCCCAATTCTTCAAGAACATCTCCTTCCAAGCAACCGGACTACTCCAACGACAGCTTGCTCGATTCCCAGAATCAAGACGACGACGACGACAACGATCTCGAAGGTATGTCTTCAAAGTTCAAATCTTTGCTCAACCGGGTGTCCAAAACCACTGCATTGCTATTCGGGTATGGATATGATTCCTATTGGCATCTTTTCAAGTACAAGGAGTTATACTTGTATCAGATGCCCAAATAATTATTATAACAGCTTTTGGTTGGTCCATCCCCATGTGAAAATCCTGCATCATATATCATAGGATAGTAGTCTGTGACCACCACTGAGCTAGAATTTTTTGTATTTATTGCGTCCCATTTACTAATTTGGTTCGTGTGTTTTTTCGCGTTCATTTATTGTTGTATAGTTTCCAGCGTTCAACCATCATCGGTCAAGCTATGTGACAACTCCGTACCAAGTTCCTTGCACATAACAAGGGATAATGGTGATGTGCATCATGGTGTTAGAGTGCAACAACATGGTTGTGGCAATGTTCATTTGAGTGCGATCCATTTGGCGAAGGGTTTGGAGGACGAGAATCCGGATTATGATAGCAATGCGAGCTCTTCTAGCTTCGAGTTTCATGAAGGGGAGAAGGGAGTGAATATGACGCTGACACGGTCATTCTCTAGGCCTACGTCGTATAAGTGGTACGAGGCTGAGAAGTGGATAATGAATAAACAGCAAACTGCACAGGCTGATTGTCAATCGACAGGACATGGTGCGGTCAATAATCGGTTCTCCTCAATGATGAATGTGGTGAGGGTTACGCCCGAGACTGCAGGCTATGATCACCGGCTTCCAAATGGTAAGACCGATAACAGGAGAGTTGATTCCTGTCAAGCTTCTGCAGCAAAGATGGCTTTAGACAAGTTCTCGTTTTCTCATCCTGTGGCTCAGTCCATTTCATCGCACACGAATGATTCGTATCCTGAGAGCAAGGATTTGAAGGAAGTTGGTTCCACTGACAACTCTGCAGGTATTCTATCGAATCTATACGCCTCCTTGATTGATCTCTAAGTGCGTTGCCAACTTGATGGTTGAAAATATAGATGCCTGCTTTATTTGGTATGGCTCAAAGCAAAATGATATTCATGCTTACATACTGATGATAGTTTGCATCAGATTAAGGCCCATGACAAAGATTCAGTTGAGCATTTCTGCTATAAAGAATGAACAAATTCGATAAATATTCCCAAGATTTCATATAAATGCACTGGCCTGGGTCGCATGGATGCATTATGTTTTCACAGTTCCATTTGTGAAGCTAATATTGATCTTTTTCTCTCATGTTAAAAGATTCAACATATTGTATTTCAGCTACTCCTGCTATCAGGGCAGTTTGCATGAGAGACATGGGAACCGAAATGACACCAGTTGCTAGTCATGAACCTTCGAGGACTGCCACTCCTGTTGGAGCTACAACTCCACTCCGAAGCCCAACCTCCTCCATTCCATCCTCCCCAAGGAGAGGCGGACTAGAAAGCAGCTCAATGGACCATGTAATAGATTGCGACGCACACAATCCAACAGAATATGGCATAAAAGAATTGACAGAGCAGGAACTTAAGCTCAAGACAAGAAGGGAAATCGTAGCACTTGGTGTCCAACTAGGAAAGATGAATATAGCTGCTTGGGCGAGTAAAGACGAGAAGGAAATGAGCAACACTATGGCTGAAACTACTGCTTCCGAGGAGCTCGAACGTGAAAAGCGTGCAGCTGCTTGGGAGGAAGCAGAAAAGTCCAAGCACAATGCCAGGTCAGTGATGCAACTTCTGATTCCTGTTCTGCCTTCAATTCTTAGCATTTTATTTCTTTTGTGGGCATGTCGGCTCAAAACAAATCTGGATGTCAAATGACTCTTTGATCAATTCCCAGATTCAAGAGTGAGGAGATCAAAATCCAAGCATGGGAGTGTCAACAGAAAGCAAAACTAGAATCACAGATGAGAAAGATGGAGGTATTCTTTCTCCTTGTATATCCTTGGAAGTGCACAAGCTCGCTCCTGTCATGATATAAAATACTTGTAGAAAGTTTTATATTTGTCTAGTCTTGTTTTGAGTTGTGCCTTGTTAGTAATGAGTTTGATTGAAAAACTGAAGCTTAAAGAATGCTGGTATAGTACTTTGAGAACCTTGGTTTTGGGGATGTGCTTGGGCCACTTGGCTGTAAATGCACGCAAGTCTAATGTTGGCAGGATTGAAAGCTAAAAGAACTCTTGTTATTTCCCAAAAAAAAAAAAAAACTCTTAACTTATCCAGCATCAAAAGCTTCTGTGTGGAATAAGGTTTTGGAGAGGGAGGTGGGAATGCACACAACTTGCCAATTTTTCTATTGTTAATTGAACCTATGACGAAGACAATCTTGAGAGAAGTGGTTGATGCAGTACACAAGCGCGCCTTGTAGGTAAGATACCAAAATGTATTTAGATATATGTGGAATGTATTTTGGGCCTATATTTGTTAGTTAGTTATGCCATCGGATATGGTAGATCGATGGCCATAGTTGTAATTTTATTAAAGCTTGAGCACAGTGCAATCACTTCTCCTTTTATTTGTCGGCCTTCACGGCACTTGAGCTGCAAGGTGTTGTGGGTAGTGTACATGATAGGAATATTGCTTGGAAGGTTTTAATACCTATGTGGATTTAAACAAGAATATGTTCAGAACTGTCAGCTTTAACTTGACCGGTGTTTTTCAGCTATCAAAGCTGATTGCTTCGTACGTTGTTATTCGTAAACATTCAGGCCAAGGTAGAGCGAATGAGAGCCTCCGCTGAAGCAAAGATGGTGAAAAAGATTGCTCATGCAAAGAAAAAATCAGAAGTGAAACGAGCAGCTGCAGAAGCCAAAAAGAACCGCCAGGCAGAAAGAACTGCGGCACAAGTAGAATATATCCGACAAACCGGTCGGATCCCATCATCCAGGCATTTATGTTGTTGTGGTTTGTCCTTGTAGAACCGCCACCAAGATCTCAACAGAACTGGAAGAACAAGTGAGAGAACAAATGCTCTTTTGCAGAGTGAATAAGAGCACATCATCTGCTGTGTTACTTCCATTCATTTCGATCGAATATTTCTCCATGATGTAGTGGAAGGTGTGATGAACATTGTTGCACTTATTTGAGCGGTAGCCTGTAGGGATGTTTGAATGCCGGCCTTCCAGCGTTATGATAGGAAGGCGTCGTTGGTTTCAGCTGTAGATGCAGTGTAGTCTATTGGTGTTATTGTTCCAATGGCTCTCTCAACTCTTTTAACGTGACCGTTGATCATCTATGGGGAAATCTATGGCTCGTCTTCATAGTTTTCGTCTTGTTTTCTGTTGTCCGATTGTTTTGACTCATGTGGTGAACGCCTTTTTTTTTTTGTCTAAAGGGGGCTAAAGCCGTAAGGAATTTCATTTATGAATGCATCGAGGATACATAACACCAACTACATCAACAAACAACAAAAAGCGGAGTCCTTTTGGAAGACAAGTAAAAAACTGAGGACCACAAGGCAAATTTAGCGTATAATTTGTCAGTCAATTTGTTGTTTTATTTGCTTCTTTATAGATGTGAATTATGCGTATTTTATAGTCTTGATGCAAGCACTGATGATACCGTAACAGTAGCTGGAACTGTGGATGGGCACAATGTGGTTGACTACGAAGGAGCAACGTGATTGCCTTGGAGTCTGTTTGCAACACCACTCGACAAAATCCTCTCCACCAAGTCCGTTCCAATCCAACAATGATCGCATATTTCTCAACATGCATAGCAGAGCTGATGGGAGATAAGACACAAAACAATACGTAATATACTGTCTCTCACTTGTGTGAATCTATTAGAAAACAAACAAAATAAAGCAAAAAATAATAAACACACTAAAATACATTTTACGTGGAAACCACAAGGCCGAAGCCCATTTCAAAGTTCCACTATCAACGAAATAATAAGTATATAAGGTCCTCTTTACATAACACTACAGATAATAGAGATAAAAACAATCGTAATTTTGTTGTCATTTTTTAACAACAATAACTCAATCTATACTGTTTCAAACGACGCACCATCAGTTTCTAATCAAAGGTTAATGAGTAAGGAACGTGCTTATAAAATTTCACTTTGATCCTACACCAGATTGGCCTCCGTTAGATCTCAGGAAGTTGACTACTGCAATCAAAAAACTGGTTCAAAAACTGTCGATCTCCTCTAATTTGCTGAGAGCAGAACTGCGACGGTTTGCACGAGCTTTTCACTGACTACTTGTGTTGCTAGATTGTTTACTCTCTTGATGAAAACAGGTCCAGGAAGGCAGAAGTTCTCTCGGCAGCTTGTTTCTCTATAAAAAAAAAAAAAAAAAACTAATTCGCGACTATATATATATCTCATGTGATTTTAATTCAACCCAATAAAATTAGATTCTTTCATATAATTAAATATGAGTTTGGGGTTAGTGAGCCGCCCAACAAGAGCAACATTGGTGAACACTTTAACTCAGCATAAGAACGACTTTTGCGACATGACGAGAAAACCTGAGAAGTTGGTGCTAATACAGGATAAGGATACCAAACGATTTCTATGGTCACACCAGTCAGAAACCACTACGTCATCATGAAAATGAAAGAGGTGTATTTGGTGCAACTCCTCCACTTTGGACTCTTGATATCCGTATTTCATATAATCAGCCTTATCTTGCAGTGATTCATAAAATCTATCTTGATTCATAAAAAATGGACAATGAAGACAGTGGTTTTGGTGGACTAAGATGAATGCCTTGGTAGGGGCCTCAGTCACCAAACCCAGCTTAGACGCTGGCTATCGCATATGCTTGCCGATTCCTCTAAATGGCTCGCGCATTTGTTGAACTTTTGCTATGTGTAATTAATCAAGATTCGATGTAAGTCGTGTGTTAGCTTAAGAGTATCAGGAGTACGCTGTATATACTTCTCTATCACGTTTTCGCAGGCTCATGCTTTGTCCAAACTCATTGAGCAAGAACTGAATCAACTGATCTAGCCAATACCCCAAGACAAATTAATTCAACAATGTTGAAGGGTCTCGAAAACTCCTGCACTCCCCAACTGGTTTTCACAGTAAGGAGGAGCGAACCTGAGCTCGTCAAGCCTACTCCACGGGAGCTGAAGCCCCTCTCTGACGTCGATGACCAAGATGGCCTTCGTTTCAGGCAGCCGGCCATCCTTTTCTACCACGCCACTGATGGAGGGATCAGCCAAAGCAAACTAGACCCTGCTAAGGAGGCACTGGCTGAGGCACTGGTGTACTACTATCCTTGGGCTGGAAGGCTGATAGAAGGCGATGAAAGGAAGCTCATTGTCGACCGCACGGCAGAGGGGGTCGTGTTTGTGGAGGCAGACGCCAATGTCATGCTTGACCAGTTTGGCGTAGATAACCTCCGGTCACCATTCCCTTGTTTGGAGGAGCTTCTCTATGATCTCCCTTATTCAGTTGGCATCATTGGCTGCCCACTGCTCTCATAGGACGGAACATAAACATTCAATGCCAGCATTTTTATTTTTTTTTTCAAGAGAGAAGACGCTAAAGTAACAAATTAGCCATGAACATACCATGAGAAAAGTTAGAAAACAAAACCAGTAAGCCTCCTAGGATACCTGGTTTCTGAGGACTCGCCATCCAATCGAGAAGTATGCGACACCAAATGGGGTGATCAGAGGCGCAATCACTGAGTAGCAAATGACGATCGTGAAGACCAGCATGTCACCAGGTACAGTGGTGGCATAATCTATATCACCTGGAGCGGCTGCTTTCACCTCAGCCTCGGTTACGCAGAGATATTTCTTTTTAAAATGGAAAGTAATAAGTGGAATTATTCTCGACAGCTCAAGCCCATAGCCAACGAAGAGCCTGTGAACAAGAGATACAAATTCATGATTGTATCCTTTCATCAAGCAATACAAACAACAGCTGAAAGCACTTTGAAGGATTAAACCTGGCGGATCATCCAGCTAATTGACAGTTTGCATAAGGGTCATTGAAAATGAAGAACAGGAATGATATCTAAAACAATTTGCTCAAACTTTCATTAGCACATGAACAAATGGAACCTAAAAATCATTTTTCCGGTAAATCATCATGCGCTTATTCCATGTAGTCATCTCTTTTCCAGCAAGACTTCAGTCACTTTTACTGTACCATGACTCAAGATTCTTCATTATCTTCAATTGAATTTTCAAGGGCAGTCTTACATCATTGCTGAAAGCTATTAGAAGAGAAAAACCATCTGCTATAGATGGGAAGGGAAAGGAAGGCGAGATAAGGCGAGAAGCAGCAAGCTTAAATAACTAATAGAAGGCCAGCATTACTTACTGCAGAGCCACATAGGTCAAGAAGGTCGCATTCCCTGGAAGGCTACTTGCAAGCAAGTTTACAATTCTATTTGGCTCCTTCTCAATCGACATGAACATGCTAAATAACATTCCTCCTATAGTTACTCCAATGAAAACATTCAAGACGGTGAAATAGAAGTATTTCCCTGAAGTAGCCCTCACTGCATGACTCTCCGAAGGTATCCCCTCAGCCTTAGACAGAAACAGAAGTATCGATGGCAGCACCACAAGGAAAACTAAAAGAGCAATCTGAGGGAGATAAGCCTCGAGCAGTGTGCTAATAACACTTATATCCACAATGACCTTTAGGAAGGGCAACAGCTTCCTCAGATTCTGCAGCGTGGTGAATGCAGAAATAATTCCGATTGGGATGATAAAAAATACTACCATCAGGGCAACAATGAAATAAACAATATACTTCCGTATTTCCCTTTCATAGTGATTGAGAGAAAGGTTCCTCCATAATATCTGACGTGCTTCAGGAGCATCCATTACTGTCCAAGTATCAATTATCCGGGCATGTAGGCTCTGTGCAGCAGCAGCTGCTATTACCCTCCTGGTGGTAAAGAAAACAACAGCTGCAGATTGTTGCTTCTCCCTTAAGGTGATCTTCTGCTTGGATTCTAACTTTGGAAGTAGCTCGTCAATCTTCTGGTTACAATGTTCTATGGTGTCAACCTTCGTGCCAACTAGACCCAGGAATCCAACTTTGTTTGTAGGTCTAGTTCCTTCAGGACTAGCAACTGTCTTGTATTTTTCAGACAGCTTCAGCTCGTTCAAGTTTTTTCTTGTATCCCTCTAGCTCTACCCATATTTTCTTAACCTGCAAGACGGACCATCTTGCATGGGGCTGCGTGCGCTTTTCACGGGGCTGTGTCCACTGCTGATAAAGAAGATGTAGAAGAGCGTGATGGATGGATCTCATCGCGCTTAGAAGCACACCTATCCGACATCCCGCGTGTTTGTTGTTTTGGCGGGCGAAGCTCATCTGATAGAGAACCCACAGACAACAGTTCAGCTGCTGATGTAGCAAGCTTCTTTTTGGCAAGAAAACCCCTTTCTCTTTGCCTGCACCTGCCATGGAGATGTTCATGAAGCAAATCCAAGGATTCTTAAAGACAACGAGATACTGAAAAGAATGATCATCCAGTACTGTAACTGAAACATTGCACCACTGTCCCAATAAACATGCATTTAGGTATTCGCATGTCTCAGTCTGCGTGCATCTTGCGTTATTCAGGCTGATATGGCCTTCATCCTAATATTGAAAGTTCCTGCATCAGCTTGATTAAAAAGACTTCAATCCTCGCCATCTTCCAAGTGCGAGACATAACTGACCTTTCAGGATTTCTTTTCGTTCGTTCACAGGAGAATTGTCAGTTTCAGAAATACACGCATAGCACCTGTAATGCCAATTCTAGCAAGAGATCTCTAAGCAAATGTTAATGAAAACAAATAAAGATTTACAGCAGAAAGACCACTAAAGCTAATGTCAACAGAAACGATTTTAAGTCCATTGAATTTGAACAATTGCAACCTATAAATTGTTCCAGCATCAAGAAGCAAGATATATATATATTGTGGACTTAAAAATACATCACACTGCACACACCAAAATAACTAATCAAATCAAACGTATAGGCTAGGGCCTAGGTGGGAGATGTACAGCGAATTCAGAGGAAACAAATCAGTAGCTAGCTAATGGAAAAATAACAAATCGAGCACAAATTTTCTCGTGGTAATATCCGAGTCACCTGCAGCAGCCATCAGACAAAGGATGCTGACCTAGAAACCTGAGAAACAGCATCTTCAAATTGCTCGTCCTCCACCTTCTCGGATGATGTTGCCAAGCTTGGTGGTAGGAAGGATCTAAAAACTTGCTCCATGTTAGGAGACTCCTTTGGCTCATCTGCAACAACTTCCAAGGCCGTCGTCTGGAAGAAGCCGTAGAATTTCTTCTGACAGACGAAGGCAAAGATCAAGGATATTATGGGAAGCGGGATGAGTAGTGCAGCGTAGACGAACTTCTTGATTATGAAATAACCAAACATCGTCACTTGATACAGAATCAGAGCAGCGACAATCCGTTTATACAGATGAGGCCACATCCTCCCGTAACTTTCATATGACGGAACAAATACTTTCAGGGCCTGTAAATGAAACAAAACGGAAAACAAAGACCACGAAACAGATCAGCCATGAGCAAACCATGAAAACAAAGCAAGAACCATTGCCGATATGGTACCTGGTTTCTAAGGACTAGCCATCCCAGCCCAAAGTACGCGACACCAAATGGGATAATCAGAGGAGCAATCACCGAGTAGCAGATGACAATCGTGAGGACAAGCAGGTCACCAGGCACTCTAGTGGCATACCCAAGATCACCTGGAGCCCAGGCTGCTTTCACTTCAGCCTCTGTTACACAGAGATATTTCTTTTTCAAATGGAAAATAATGAGTGGAACTATTCTGGACAGCTGAAGCCCATAGCCGACGAAGAACCTGCGAACAAAAGATTCAAGAACATCAGTTCTTTTCTCTTCTCTTTTTATTATTATTAATTTTTTCTTTCTTTTCAACACAATCAGACGGAGAATGAACTTTACAAGGACAATAATCCTTGGTAGATGTAGACGTGTTTAGGAAGGAGTGATTTGAAAATAAAAAAGAGGAGGAATGGGATAGGGAAGGTTAAGATCAAGCTCAAATAGGCAATACTTACAGCAGAGCCACATAGGTCAAGAAGAAGGTGGCGTTGCTCGGAAGGCTACTTGCAAGGAAGCTCACAATCTTATTCGGGTGATTCTCAACAGTCTTCAACGTGGTAAACAGCGTTCCTCCGAGTGTTACTCCAATAAAAACATTTAAAACGGAGAAATAGAAGTATTTCCCCGAAGTAGCCCTCACTGCATGACTCTGTGAAGGAATTCCCTCAGTCTTGGACAGAAACAAAAGCAGGGATGGCAGCAAAGCAAGGAATACTATAAGAGCAAGCTGAGGCAGGTATGCCTCCAACACAGTGGCGATTGCCTTTATATTCACAACGACCTTTAGGAAAGGCAGCAGCTTCTTCAATTGTTCCAACGTGGTGAATGCAGAAACAAATCCAATTGGGATCATATAAAACAGTATGGTCAGGGCAACAACAACGTAGACAATGTATTGCCGTATTTCCCTTTCGTAGTAACCGAGGGAAAGGTTACTCCATATTATCTGGCGTGCTTCAGGAGCATCTATGACCGTCCAAGTGTCGATCATCCGAGAATGTCGACTTTGAGAAGCTGCAGCTGCTGTTACCCTGCTGGTAAAGAAAACCACTGCTGCAGCTTGCTGCTTCTCCCTTAAGGTGACCTTCTGCTCAGATTCTAACTTCTGGAGCAGCTCATTAATCTTCTCATTACAATATTCTATCGTGTCCACCTTCTCACCAATTAGACCCAGGAATCCAATTTTATTCTTCGGTCTAGTTCCTTCAGGACTAGCCTCAGTCTTGGATTTTTCATAAACCACCTCAGCTTTTTCAAGTTTTTTCTTGTATCCCTCTAGCTCTTCCCAGATTTTGTTTACCTGAAAAAGCAAAAACAAATAGAAATAATTATTTCAGGAGGACTGAAGAAAAATCCATGTCAAGAGAACTTGAATAATAGAAGGAGCATGATCCATGAAATGACCAGAACTTAAACTTCCATAGTACAATTCATGTGTTTAAGCACACATAATCGCATTATTGAAATGAACACAGTATTTGCATTACATATTATCTAGCTGAATGGTACAGCAGCTTCAGCCTTCACCGAAAGCAACACCCCTGTCATATATTCTATCGCAATTTGTTAGTAAATTCTTACAAGCTTGATTCAACCACTTCAGTAGTACAAGCCTTTTATGCTAGGATGCAGCAAGCAAGTGTCTTGAGTTTATTCACGCTACAACAGAAGATGAACTAATAAATACTGTGATCATGCCAAGATTGGATAAACTGAAATCAGACTGCAAAATTGAAATAAAGATATAAGTCCTGATAATGTACTCAAGCCAAGGAAGCGGACCAAAAATCAGGAAAAGGAAGTTTTGTTGAGGTTACGTGGTGAGTTGATTATCCATATTGATATTTGTGTAGAAAAAAAAACAGCTTGTATATATGTGTGTGTGAATAGCCTATAAGCTATTATCTATAGCTTTTGAGTTAAAAGATGGGCCTAACTCGTATATATAAGTTGTTCAGGCCCATGTTGGTCTCTCCTCTTTAGGGAAAAAAAATGCACAAGAGAATGATGTATAAGGAATTTATATGAAGGATTAACCTCTTTGTTGTCCGTGACCACCAAAGATCTGTAAAATTTATCTGGATAAATTGTCTTGAAATACAAATCAACTTGTTCCTTTCGGGTTTGGCCCTCAGGAGGAGGAGGAATATCTCTAACAAGAATAGCGTATTGCTCCATCTTCAGCTCTTGAGAGACAAGAGCAGCGGCCCTCAGATCAGAAACATGCTTGTACGCCTTCCACAGCAGGTAATACGCAACCAGAGAAACCCAGTATACACCAATGACGAAAGCCCACAATCTTGGACTTTTTGACTGTTAAACAACACGACATGAGAACATCGTAACAGACAATCCTACAACTGGAGAGGTCGAATGAGTAACGACTTACTTCGACATGTCCCATTGATAACTTATCCAAATCACTGAAAGTTCCATTGCTAGTGGTGTTAGTCACTTTGTCGGAGCTGTGATCAGTGATCGCAACAGGCAAGAGTACTGGTAACAGGATAATGCCAGATAGCACTAGAATCCCCAAAACTGGACAAGGGAAAAAAAAAAAGATTTAGGAGCTGAACTACCTCTATATATTATCATGTACAACTCTCAAGCGTCATTGAACTGAGATAATAATTCATATACTACAGAACATCCATTACTCGTTGCAGTGTCAGGGGAAAAAAAATTATGAGCTAGAGCACAAGTAAGCCATAGTCAGTAGATCCCTGGGCTAGCTAAGATGCAATGGTAACTGATGGTGCAACAGAACTTCTAAAAAATTTCAACAGTCTTGATTGACCTCGATAAATAAACGTAAATACGATTCTAAAACATATGTTGAAATATATCAAGGGTTGTCGGGGCTTATTTGATTTCTAATCACAACACTGCTTAATGTGAAAGTGAAATTATATACTCACTCATCTTGGTCATTTAGTCATCTTATTGAAATCGCAACCGATTCTTCATGCAACATATTAATCAGAGTAGTTGAGACTCCTTCTAAGAAAATCTTGATCAATCATCGGTGAGTCCAAAACATGAAACCCAAAGTGGGCAACATACAGAAACGGAATGAGGTGATAGCTTGATATTCTCGACGATATTGTAAGTTTTCTAAAGAAAGAAATTGCAAGGAGTTTTTGTGCAACATACCTAAACAGCAATCTACTACTGCTACTTAGGATATATGGCTATTTGTCAAGAGCTAGATCCATGAAAAGGCTACTTTATGCCATATCCAATTTTGTCTATATTTATTGGAATTCACCATTTCCACAAAAAAAAAAAAAAAAAGAATTATAAAAAAGTGTAACAGTGTTAGTGTTTAATATTTTTATCACATCGATAACAACACACATTGACTACCAGGCAAAAACATAACCACCGACAAAAATCAGGGGTAAAAATGGAACAGTAAATTTTACCGGTGCTCAAAAACACGAAGTGAACGGCAGTATCGACGCCGGAAGCAGCGATCACGTCGGCCTCGGTCGACGACAGCGCCTCCTTGATCCAGCTAAATGGATTCCGCGTCCTCCGCGACCCGCCCTCCCACGGATCGAGTCCCCTGAGGATCCGATTCGGATAATATATCACCGCGTTGCCCGGCTTCGTCGACAGCCAAGCGAACAGCACCATCAGGATCACGAATATTATGAAGGATGTCGCCAAAGACGTTATAAACGCGCTGAACTCCATAATCAATCACCGATCGATCTCTCCGATTTTGGCCTCGAGAGTCGAGTTTCGAGGTTCGAGAGTGTGGAGCCTTGAGAGGAGGTGATGATGAGGTTTAATACAGACGTGTTTGAGAGTGACGGATCTGGGGAGGAAGGTTTGTGTGAATGGAAATGGGAAGAGATCGACGACGGTTAGATTAGATTGGATTGGATACTATTAAGGGAATTGATGGCTGTGAAAGTAACCGTTGAGGAAGAGAGAGAGGAGACAGTGGTGGGGAGTGAAAGGGATGTGAGAGCAGCGTCGTCGTCGTGTAAGGGGCGTAACGGTTGTTGGCTATTGTGACCTTGGAGTGAGCTGGATGATATGCGCATTACACACGGAAGATTCCATGTCATTGATAGTAACTTCAATGTATATTAGTAACTTCAATGTATATTATTACCCCATAGGTCTACATACTTCTCTGGTCGCAATGATATTACTACAGTTTAATCATCGGGAACATCTATCAATTTTTTTATAAATTTGTCATCAAATATCTATGTTTGAATAACAAAATTCTCTAAAAACACGATGATATATTAATTTTTGATATGTACAAATATCAAACCCGGATCTCATTATTAAAAAACGACTTGTTATTAGATCAATTCTACTTGATTACTATGACCACAACGATTTGACTAAACAACCAGCAATATTTCTCCGATAGTTGAGGAGAAGCTCAATAACTATGAAGGACATATGAAAATTTCAATCTGATCCTTTGGGCAGTACTTTGTGTCAAATTTTTACGTTTCTCTTTTCCGTCAATATATCAACGAATGTCGTTCTATGAGATTCAATTCCTTCACCTGCACATAAAGTGGAGTGACCCAGAGTCATAATTTGTTCCTATTCCTCCAACTAGAAAAATCTTACCGACAAGAGAAAAAAACAATAGAAAACATTTGAGTATATCTAAAGCACTAAAAGACAACGCATGCCAAGAGGGGCAACTTGCCCTCCACGTTTCATAAGCTCCGCGTTCATTTCGCATTTGACCCTTTAAAGAGCATTAGAAAAGAGAACAATTAATGATTTGTTTATGTATGAGTCTATAAGTTTATATGAAAAGGATCTCGAGCGGACAACTCGGTTGAAAACATAGAGAAACGACAAGGCAACATTAGTCGAGAATTTGAGATAAAAGCAGCTAGATTAATTGATACTCCTATGTGCTCTTTTTTTTTCTCTAGATCATTTAATAAGAAGAAAAAATATGAGGAATTCCATGGGAAATATTTTTCAACGGCTCTTGAAGCAAGTAGAGCTATATAAAAATGAATAGTATCAGAACTTTCAACAGTGATTGTGATGAAGAAACGCCTAGACCACGCTTAGAACACGTTTATTGTACTCATAGAGGCTGTCATTTAATGTGAACAGAATTCAATAGTGTAACGGGTTAGATATTATAAACTGCACAACCTGAGTCGTAAATTATTGTATTCATGGAAAAAATCTTGTAAATTTATTATTAAAATTAGGCATCAAGGAGTGTGACACATATGGATAAGAGAAGGACCACATATGTGAGTTAACCTAACTGACACTCTGCCAAATAGGGACCCTTCATCATAATCCCTAACTCCAAAAAATATTGGTCCAAATAATGGGAAGAATGTGACAACGAACTGATAAAGATAAAGAAAAACGAAAAGCAGAAAGGAAAAGGGACCTCCTCATGTACATGAACAATTGCATCATAATCTTTAAATATATTTTTTATTTTATTGTTATTCATAATATTTATCATGTTTCATTTAAATTATAATGATTTAATCCGACACGATAGTTTATATGATGTGTCAAATTAATAAAAAATGATAATTTTATATTTATGAATATACGAGATAAATAAATAAGAAAAAAAAAGTAAAAACAATGCTGTTTTTCTTTTTCAAAAAATAATGGATGAGTAGATGTTATATTCCCTCCGTCCCATTATTAAATTTAGATATCCCATATAAATTATGACATTTTTTAAATTAGTAAGTTTTTTATAATAAAAATTTTAAAATATTATTATTTTATATCAAATCATCTTCTTCATCATTATTTTATTTTTCTTCACCCACTTATAATTTTCATCTTTACTTTCTCTATTCACTTACAATTACTATTCATTTACTCACTATACAAATGAGGGCATAATGGTAAAAATTCATAAAATAAAACCGTTTCTTAATAATCTTTTCAAATCAACACATCGTAATTTAACTGAGATGAAGAGGAGTGTAAAGTAAGGATAACTTGATATTTTTAAATAGAAATATTATAATTTGAATGGGACATCCAAAAAAATATTGCAATTTGAATGACACAGAGGAAATGTTATAATAAATTAAAGAATACTATAATAATATGATAAATTTTGTCAAATTTTTTATCTTATTTTATAACATTATAATTTAACACACATTTCACATATCTTTTTAATATCATTTTAATTTTTTTTATCACATTATTATTTTATTTTATTCCTTTTATAAAATCTTTATTTTACTTAATCTAATGAGAGTGCTCTCCTAAAAGAGTTCTGTATCCTGAATTGATATGAGTGCTAGATAACACTATCCAGCTACACATCTCGTTCTCTTCTTGTTCCAAGTCTATCTTGTATTTATTTCGTCCCATAAAAAATATAATATATATATATATTATTTTTTATATGTATGGATATAAATTTTATTTTAATATCAAATCATATCTGATCGTACTGCAACATATATTATGTTAAAATATGTAATTTATACAATCATTAATGTTTCATGACAAATTTATAAAATATTACATTTGATCGTCATTGTGCGCATATCAAATTTTACATCGACGTAAGTTTTCAGTAAAAAAAAATTGCATTCTCTATTGGATGAAGAGAGTATTGGCATGTCTTGACTAAGTACTGTTGTGATATCAGGTAAAAATCATTTTTGAATCGTGTCATTCTGCGTACCCCAACAATTTAGCAACCTATATCTTTTTCCTTCCCTAAATATGAAATACAGAACTCAATGAAGGTTGTGAGAGAGGGTGAGAGGTTTTTAATTAATCTTAAATTATATGAAATTTTTTATTCTGTGAATATAATCATTTTTTTAAAGGAAAAATTCCATAAAAACCCTATAAATTTTAGACCAATAACATATGACTACTCTTAATTTTAAAAATAGATAGATGATTCCTTTTTAGCACTATTTTAGGGGAATTTTGTGTAAAAAAAACATGATTTTTAATAAATACCGGATGTTAATGTACATTTTCAAAATTTATAGGAGTTAAGTATCTTCGATCAATAATTTAGCGGGGGTTAATGATTTTTAATGTATAATCTTTTTCTTCTTTTTTTCAATGGTTAACGTCAGAATGTATATATATATCTCAATTGAATGCGCATAACTAATATTTATTGCTCAGTTTGACAAACGTAGAATATACAATTCTGTAAATCATAGAATCAAAATCTAGGCTTACATCGACCGTGGTTTAAATAATAATCTTTCAAAATTTACGTCTTCTTTTTGTCACTGACGTTACGAAAAGAAACAAAAAAACTTATCAATTTATTATTTATATAAATATATAAAATTATTTTATGAGACATTAAAAAATAGGAGGGCATTTGTGAATCTTTTCAAATGTTAAATTTTATTATTAAAAAAAATTATAATCATTATAATAAAAAATATAAGAAATCCTTATTACAAATTAAGATTATAAGCAATCCTATTCTTATTAAAAAATTATAAAAAATGCTACTATAACTATTATATATATATACACACTATACGCATACAATACAACATTAATTAAAACACATGTATTATATATAAATACACAAAATTATTTTGTGATAAGTCAAAAAATGAAACGCCAAATTATGGGACGCCATCAATTTTGTCACATGTTAAATTTTATTAAAAAAAATAAAAAGATATTATAATGTTTATAATAAAAAATATAAGAAATATTTGTTATAACGATTATAAACAAATTTGTTATTATAAAAAAACATTATGAAGAATCCTACTGTAACTATAATATATATATACACATATAAATAACATTAATAAAAACACATTACAAAATCAAAATAAAAACATATAATTTAATTAACACATACAAATTTTAAAAATTATAAACAATATATTATTGAACATATGAAAAAGTAAAATGATCATTTGCACAGGATAGTAATCTAATACATAACAAAACGCCGTTTCGTCGCTTTTCAGTCAAGTTTTCCCCTACACAAACAAAGGCAACCTGACACGTGGCGCAATGCTACGGTGCCGACACAAGAATATCACGATGCTGGGCCCCATGCATTCATCAAAGATTTTTTTTTTTTTGGCTTCTCTCAGTCTTTTATTAAAAAAACAATGCGTACAGTTTAAGGTGATAAGATTGACATTAATGATCCCTAAAGATCATGGACAATTATATTCAACGATGGATGTTGATAGTGCAAAACTTTTCTAAGATCTATCTTCCCCTTCACGGATCTGAGAAGGGGCAAACCTGTGCAAGTATATATGGATGAGTTATGTTATACAGGACCACATAGCTCGATTTTTAACCATCGGCACATTGCCCGGTTCTCATTTTCTTTTGTGCGACAAAATATCGTGACAGCGTCCTACCTTGTGCAAGATAGAGCTAACACTTCCTTGGAATGTGGTACCAAAAACAACCAAAGTGGTAAAAAATTTGATATAAGACTTGAATGCGGTATTCAAGCGTAAAATGGGACAATGTTTAGGAGCCGTCCAAATAGAACAAATCCACATGACGTGTTTCGCTCATCCTTCGGACACTCCGAGCTCCGGAGCTAACATGGCCAATTTCATTGCGTTGTCCCTCGGCTCGTTCGGATAGTCTCTCATGCCGACTCCCTACTGGATGTTCGAACTGTAAACCTACATCCAGCCGACTGCGCGGCTTGTTCGCTACGTCTCTTAGTACCGTAGTTGTCCCACGGCTCGTTCGGTTAGTCTCTCATGCTGACTCCCTACTGGATGTCCGAACTGTGAGCCTACATCCGGCCGACTGCGCCTATCTTCAATAGGCTTGTTCGCTACGTCTCTTAGTGTTTCGTTAAATTCACTCCGCTCACTCCGTGCCCGTAGTTCGCCCCATCTTCAAAAGACTTGAATCGTATTAACAGATGGCTATGTAGCTATTATAACTAATGTTCCTGGCGGATGCCACCGTGCCATAACGACAGAAGTAAGTCCGCCGTGATACAAATGTGTGCTACAACAAAGGAGCAGAATGCCGCATTTGGAGCTCAGAAATCACATATATTCCGACACAGAAATCACATATATTCCGACACACAGAAATCACATATATTCCGAGATGCGAGTTAATGACATCGATTAATAGACCATAAAAATGTTATCTGAAGTTGCAGCAAAGAGCCCTTCCCCTAGATAAATTATCCCACAGGCAGATCATTTGCCTCGGTGATTGGTAATGCGCCGTATAATAGCCCTCCATGCAGCCGTACTGGCAGAACTTCCAGTTGTGGGAGTATTGCACCGGTTTTGAGCTGTTGAGCTGCTCGACCCACATGCCCATGCTCACGTCTTCCATTTTGAACAACTGATAACACAGAAAGTAACTTACAGTTAGCTCTTGCTACTAGGCACCGATGAGCCATGTTCAATAAGAGAAGAGTATTCTCAGTCACAAACCCTTAAACTCTGGTTGTCGTGTTGTGCAGTGATATACTTGGCAATGTCGATCGATATGACGTATGCTGGACCATTTGCATAAGGTGGGTATACTTCCTCGGGCCATTCCTGTCATACCAAACAAGTTGTTTTCAGAGCAAAGTTAATCAGAGCATAATTGTGATTGTATCATGTCAAAGCCACATAGAGAACTGGAAATTTAATAAGCCTAACCCAATTATTCTAAGAGAAGCAGAACTATCAATATCATTGCATGCAATTAATCCAACTTCGAAGTCAGCAACTGATTAATCGGATGCGAAAGATAGGCAATGATCACATACAACAAGCAGCTTGTCAGATCCATATCAACAAGGTAATTGCAGTCAATGCACTCAAGTGTAAAGCAATCTGTTCATTCATTTTCTACACCCAAGATATGAATCCATAGTAGCTCAAAGATATAGGAGTAATGTTTACCAGTATGCTTCATATGTTCGACCTCGACAACAGAAAAGTTGAGGATTATAAGCAGATGATAACGAGAAACCCAACCAATAAAGACCCACATGTTCCACTAACAGACATACATACACAGCACAAGCAAGAAACAACAGCCACATGAAGCAAGCGTCTTTTTGCAACCTTTAAATGAAGTAAGACTAATACTTGCAGCACTCAAAGGCCACTGATGTAGACAAATGAAAGTATGCATCGACGGAGACCTATTGCCTAAACTCATATTGAGGTGGGACTAGGGGAGGATGGATTCGGGTAGTACGCGAACCCAAGTTCACAACAAGAAAGAACCTTCACGGAAATTTAGGTCATAAAGCCACAATCTTTATTCGGACGGCCACAAGAAGGTTTTCCCTCGGCTCTCATAAGATTGTGACACTATTTGACACATTTTAATCACGGTACACAAAAATTTTAATCTTGGAAGTTGGGGCACAAGACAACGCAAGTACTATCTTCAAAAATATCTTTCATGATAAAAATCTTGTGAAATAGATGTCTGCCATGTGTGGCTGACAAACCTTTGTAGTTATTTTGGATGTAAAATTATAACATCTACAAAAGAAAAAGAAGAAGAAGAAGAAGAAAAACCTTACGCAAACCACACCAGGAATTCAGTTATGGAAACCTGAGACACAATTCCCTAACCCCAAAATGTTCCTAAATTTCGGGAAATTTTTTGATATGGGAGTAACCCATGTGGTGGGTTGCAAGGTCATTTTGGCACTGAAGGCAGATCACACCAAACACTTTGCAATGGCAAAATACATAGAAGGCCGATAGGCCGCGGCAAATAGGCCGCGACAAAGCCTTGATGATAAGTATATATGGGTTATAAGGAGTTTTCTGTACCTCATAAGTTACTGCCCATTTCCCATGTCTGAGAGGTTGATGCAAGAGGTTAATGTTGCCCATATAAAGGGACTTCTGTGGAGAAATGCCATCAATTTCTCTCAGTACTGTGTCCAACCTTATAAATGTATCATCATCACATTTCATAATGTATGCTGCTGTCACATTTTGAACCTGCAAAAGGGAATGTTCAAGATAGAGGCAACAGAAACCAAATTATTTTCAGCTCATGGCATTCTTGGCAAGGCCTCAAGTAGTCATAGATGAGAAATAACTCACCCCGTATTCGCAGATGGCTATAGTTTTAAGAACCACAAGCTCATAGCGATCCATGAAAGGTAAAATCACAATGTCGCCGAAGTAAGCAGCTTCCTTCTTTAATACTGCATTAGCCTCCTTTCTTGGATTCTTCTCTTGCAAAACAGACAAAATTTGTTTAGAAATCCAATACGCATGGCAAACATGAAAATTTCACATACTTGCATGTTAACAATACAGTAGCAATTGAGAAGCACAAATGAGTCTAGACTAGTTTTACCAGATACGCTATCCGGTACGTTACGCCTAATACACGGTACGCTGACCATGGCATAAATTTTAAGAACTTTACTTACGTATCGCACCTTTAACGGTACGTTAGAGGTGTGAGAGTATTCGGTAACAATGGTCTAGATCTTACACAATGAAGGGGTTTTCTAACTTCAAGTAATGGTACAAGAAAACTCAAGAGACATTATCTGCTTTACTTTGCATGAAGTAAAGCCTTGTTGATCCCCAGGAAAATATATGGCTTATAAATGCCCTGAACAACAACCAATATGCTAAACATAAGCTTACGTCTTCCAGAGAGCATTGAACCTTCACTCATCTTGTTAGTGGCTTCGGCACCAACTTGAAATCATAAATATTTTCTAGAAAGAGTACAAACCCAAAGGTCCTAAACCACTCAGAATTTAACAGAGAAGGGTAGAAAAAAAGCATAATAGCAGATAAGACCAGGATCCAAAAATATCAGTCTCTATAGTTAAAGTTTAAAAATTTTGGATGATCAGTAAATGGTGGACATTTCATTTGGTTCCAGGAATGTCCTGAAGAATGGCTACTGCTCCAAATTATCGAGGAAAAGTACGGAATATAACTCACAAGTCAGGATATTACAAGACCAACTAAATTAAGATAAAGAGTTACCAGTGCCACAAAGAAGCGAACAGCAACCTCAGAGAATCTGATTTCTGGAGATTGCATCCAAGTCTTTCTGGCAGCCATCCGCTCAGCGAAGTGATTGGTGGCAGACAGAACACCAATGAAAATTCGGAGAGGGTTCTTTGATAAAGGAAGAACTTTCCATTTTGGAATCATTTCCAGCACCCGCTCGGGGGAAAAGCTCGGATGAGAAGTTGGCAATGAAGTGGCATGCATGGAATGAATACTCACATCACCTTTAACAGCTAAACCTGTGGCATCTTCAAGTGTGAAACCCTAACAAAACAGAAAGGAAAAAGATCATCATCAAACTCAAGACACAAAAATTTTAAATAAACAAGTACAAACCTAAGTCAAAAGTTTCAACAAGCATAGAGGTGCATGAAAGCGGCCTTGTAGTTTCATCAAGCATACCAATTTACCAATTAGAAGTCATATTATTAAGATATAACAAACTGAGTAACCTTGCCATCTCTTACATGATGAAAACCAATGTTAAATGTGAACAATATCATAACCAACACGAGTTACAAATCACGGTGAATAAAAAAGGATAGATAGAAAATTGAACAAATACTTCAATAATGAATCATGGCCAAGAGAAAAGTAGAATAAACCAGGAATACTTGTAACATGATATATGTTCAACAAAGTTTCATTATTCAGTGCATAATGAGCATCTCAGATTTATCACTAAAAGTTTAATGGCCATATCTGTATCAGTTCTACAATTAGAACATGATGCGAACATACATCTTAGATTTTTGTGACTTGTCGCATGCCGTGCTTTATTGACATGAGAACAAGACACCAGTCAGCAGAACACAAGAGGCACAAAAGAATAAAGATATCATGAAAGTAATAGTAATTAGTAGAGCTTAGAGAGGAGTCTCACAGTTGGAATAACATACGGTTCTATATGGAAATGAAGATATATGTTGGCCTCCGACACTGATGTGATATCCTTCAATCCCAGCACGGATAGTCAGGATAAACATTCTCCCCTCTGAAAAAGGAAATGGCCAGGCCATTTCTGGTTTTTGCTTTCGGCCTATAAATCTCTTGAACCATGAGGTGGTTTTCGACTCCTTGAGGTCTATTGCGTCATGGCCCATCCATTTTTCACATCTCCTGAATCCATCAACTGTTCGAAATCAAATATTAGAGCATAAGATATAGTCCATTCTTCTGGGCTGGGAGCTCATAATACCATATAAATATCTAGGAAAAGTGCCTCAGTGGGTAAAGATGTGAAGTTTGTCTCGAGATCTCCAGAGTCACAAAGGTGAGAAATGGGAACAAAGGCGGAGGAAGACCAAAAAAAAGGAAAAAGAAAAGAGTATTGCGCTGCAGGAGGGCATCGAATGTTTTTTTTTTGGTATTACAAACCCTAGCCATTCATCTATAAATATATAGCTACACTTGTGTTATTCAGAGTGGGAAACTTAGAGATCTAAGAGTAAGCCTCTGCGACACAGCAAATCTTTTAGGGCTTTAGAAGAAAAGAAACACAAGATAGATTGAGTGAGTGATTTGAAACAGACAATATCTTCGTAATCCTTAAGTTAATTAGTAGGTTCTTCTCCAATAGAATGTTCTTTCTCTTTACGGACTTTTTCATGCTGAATGTTGCAAGTATTCTTTGTCATTCTAGTTCATTTGATTGATAGCAAATCTTTTACGAGTTTAGAAGTAAAGAAACACAAGATAGATTGAGTGAGTGATTTGAAACAGACAATATCTTCGCAATTCTTAAGTTAATTAGTAGATTCGTTCTCCAATAGAATTTTCTTTCTCTTTAAGGACTTTTTCATGCTGAATTTTGCAAGTTTTCTTTGTCATTCTAGTTCATTTGATTGATAGCAGAGCTGGTTGTGGTATTTGGAGCATCAGTTTCACCGATGATATGTAACAAAAGATCTCAGCACTAAATGCATGTTCACATTATCTATGTTAATGAAATTGCTCTCCTGAAAGCTTAAACTGTCACAAACATAGATGATACCAATACACCTCTTGCACCTACCCATTCCTGTTCTATGTTCTCATGTCAAAATCCCATATGATAAGAAACATTGTCCAAGAAAATCTTTACGTGAAGGCGAATTGGCAAGATAAAATAGAAAAGAAGGGTAACCTTACTTAGCATATCATCGTCCTGCTTAGATGGTGAACCATCACACCTTTGACCTGTCCCCCATTGCATCCTGTAACAAGTGTTGTGCTCAATGACTGGCTTATGGCTCCAATCCCCTCTTAATCGAGGATTCAGATGCAGGATCTTGGGAGGATCCTCCCCTTGTGCAGCATTCAACCCTTGCAATTCCACCACGAACTGCGACACCATAACCATGGCATTCCCATTTGCAAACTTTGCCAGCTGAGGCACATACTCCTGGTGAGCCTGATGTGGTGTCCCTATCAAAGTAATGGAAGATCCCGCCGCGAGTCCACAAGGAAGAAACATCATATGGTCTCCCTTAGCCAAATCATCCTTACTCTTTGAAACCCACGAAGGGCAAGCTTCGTGCTTCCCTTCAAACACAGAACTCTTAGTTATATCCCCCACCTCAAAGTCCTTCACTTCTTCCCATGCCTTCAATCCCAACATCCAAGCCTCATCCGCCATTCTACCCAACAACGAAAATTCACTACTCTTATTCCTCTGCCTCATGATCTTACCCGTGATCCTACCATACCTATTCTGCAACGGCTTAATCGGTTGGACCCCGACCGCCCTCTCATCTCCATCTCCCGAATTCTTGTCCCTTACATAAACCCTTTTCTCATCTTCTCTCGAATTCTCATCCCTTACATCACCCATTTTCTCATCATCCCCCAATTTCCTAACGAACACATCCTCATGATCCAAACCAGTCCCCGATTCCCCAACATCATCATCAACACCGCCACCACGTTCAACTGCATTATACACATTCTCGCCCCCGCTCAACAAGGAAGCGATTTCCAAGATTTTGGGGAATTTGAAAGTGATGAAACCCAAGTAGAAAATCGCTACAACAACCAATAAATGGGATAATTTGAGTCTCCTGGTGGGACTAATGCTACTAATATCACTGGTTTTCACTCTCTTCATATCAATCAATACTCACTCATCTACATACATGCTATACCATACAAATTCATCATCATCATCCTCGAAACCATCAAACAACACGACGACACAACAAGTACCCATTTCTTGTGGGACCAATTACAGTGCGGATGAACATAATTACCCTAAGGGTGCATCAAATGGACCATATAATCTATCGAATTGAATAATGTGAGCAGCTCAACGTAAAAATGAGAACTTTACCATTTGTTTTACTGGGATTTGAGGCATAAACAGAGGGGTGTGAAACTGGGTGTGATTGATTTTGAAGGAGGCGAAAGAGATTGATTGATTGATTGACAGGAAGTTTGAGGAGATGAAATGGATTGGGATTTGGGGGCGGTTGAATTGTTGTTTGTGCGTGCGATTTGGGGAAGTTGAGATGAAATTGTTGTGCGTGGTTCGTATATATGATGAAACATTTCAGTTGTTCGTCAGGTACGAAGTGCAAAAAAGAACTACGGCTGGTCCATGGCCACATTTGTTGGTGAATTTAGTCTTATTTAAATTATTATAATTTTATTCGATATGATAATATATATATATATATATTAAATTAATAAATAAAAATAATAATAAAATAAAAATAAATGAATTTATGTGATATAAAATAAAATATTTTAATATTTTTCATGAAAAAATTATTAAATATGAAAAAGATAATTTTGTATGTGATGTTCCAAAACAAATATTACAATTTGAATAAAACGGATGAAATATTTTTTAAAAAATTTATATCCTTGGTCTAAATAAAATTATACTAATTGTTAAATTAAATTGTTTTAATTAAATTACAACCTCATCTTATTTGAAAAAAATTTCCTCATAAAATATCAAAACACTTTTATTATTTAGTTTATATCACATGAACTCATTATATCATTTCTTTTCTTTTTCTGACTTCTCTCATGCAATAAAAATCAAAAGATAATTTAGTCTTCATATCAAAACAATAACAAACACATAAATTATGATGTCAAATTAAATAATTACAAATCTTTTGAGAAAAAAATATATAATTTTATTAAGGAAAATGGTTTTTAATTTGATTTTTGTAAATCTTGAACACGTAAGTGCTTGTGCTAAAGCTATTTCTGTAATAGTTTTCGGTTTGTTATCAACAACAGAAACAATTTTTCTATTTTATTATATTCTTGATAAAATATCAAAGTTATTTGAAATACACATTGAATAATACTGAATAACAAACAATTACTCTCTCCGGCCTATAATTCTTATAATATTTGTTATTTGGGTCATCTCATAAATCTTACAACACTTATTTTATTTTTCTTTTTAAAAATAATTTTCAATTAAAATAATCACAATACTTTATTACATTCCATTATCTCTCTCCTTATTTTTTTTATATCACCCATTATCATCATAAAAAATCAAAATATATCAAATTTCAACACATATATAAAAAATGGAACAGATCAAATCGTTACAAGAGTTATGAAATGGAAGGAATATAAAATAAATGAGACATGATGAACCTGAGGTTAAGGAAGTAATAATTATGTGCTGAAATTGGTCCATTATCCATCCTTCATGATCTTCATTCAATACCTTGTTTGAGAACTTTCGTTGTTATTTTTAAACAATGTCATAGAGCTTTTTTAAGGGCTACGGAAGTTAGATGCTAACAGCATAAGTTTGTGTGTTGTTCAATAAATAAATCCAACTATTGTAAATTTAAAATCACAAGGATTACCAATCATAAAACATTGAAAGAGACCTTAAAAAAACTGGAATTTATTTAACAATACGCAAACTTGTATGTTATTGCATAAATTACTAATTTAACAACAATCAATCTTGTATGTTATTTAACAACCGTGGACTTCATTTTTGGTTTTCTAATTGAAATAAAATTACATAAATTAATCATTCTCTTAACTAAATCAAAATTTACACCTATCATTCATGGTCTAAAAGGAATAAAATTATTTCATTTGTCCCATAATTTTTACAATATATATATATTTTGTATTATTTTTTATGTATAAATATAAATTTCATTTTCATATTAAATCACATCTGATCGTCCTACAATATATATTAGATTGAAATATAAAAATTATACAATCATTGATTTTTTTTATAATAAATTTATAAAAATTTATATTTAATCATTTGTTATACGTTTGTGAATATGTTACAATATCCAACACTTCCGATTTCATGTCTTTTTCCATTTTTGATAGAAGAAGATTTGGTGTCTCTTTTGTCTGTAGAGCAGAAACCTAGGGGATTGTCGGGGAGGCGAAGAAGGTGAACTCCAATCAACTACGCAGCCGGCAGCTCTCAATTTCACTTTTCTTCTCCCTTTCTTCTTCCTCTTCTTCACCATTTTCGCAATTACAATCACAAATTCACGGATTCACAGGTAAATGCTATGTTCTTCAAATTCATAAATCCTCATATGCCCATTTCATTGGTTCATTGATTGTAGCTCCTGTTCATCTGTGACATGCTAACCTATGATTTCGAACACATTTCCTTGATCAAATATAACCAACATTGTGCCGGCGGGCGATGGAATTGTTGCCGAATATAATAAATTGTATAATCACACAAATTAAATTCATGGTGGTTAATGAACTATTGTTCCCTTTGGTCATTATTACCATGCCTAGACAAGCTTGATGAGAAAAGAGGAAATGTTGGTTGATTTTCTGAAAGAAAGCCACATTCTTAATTTATGGATGTTGGTTGATGCTTGTGTTGTCTTACCCTTTCTAACTTTTTCACAATATGTTCAAAGCCATGAATTTATTTGTAAATCATGGATCCCCGTTTTTCAGTCATACTCATGGCACCTGCAAAGACACCAAATTCACTGTGTATCAGAACCTCATGATGAGAGGTTTTTTCATGAGGTTTAAAGGCAGTGAGAAAGCAAAGATTTGAGCTCTGATCATTGAATGATCTCTGTAGAAGGAATTTTTCGCTTGGACATTTTGAGCAGAATTGGACCTTTTATGAATGGAGCAACACCTCAGGCTTTTTACTTCCCAACACACGGGAATGCGAAATAGGCATATAAGCTGCCCAACGATTAGCTTGATTATTGCTGCTGTGCACATTTGTCTCTCAGCGTTATTCTGTTTTCAAGAATCAGAACTAAGGTTCCAAGCATGACAAACAGCTAAATGAATCAACTAGGGTGATAACAAACTAACATACATCAATTACTCAAGGTTGTGGCGGAGTGTTCTTGTTTCAGGTGTCAGTGATAGGATCTTCTGGTTTAGGCATACCTCTTGGTGTTCCTTGATTGCCATAATACGATAGCGTATTTTTGGAGTTTGTGTTTTCTTCCAGAATCCATGAGTGGTTAAAGGTGCTGGACTGCTAGTGAAGCTGTTGTTCGGAGAATGGACAAGGAGTTCTTAGCGCGGATTTGTGCATCGTGGACAGTGGTGTTTGGAGTGGCAATTTTTATCCTGATTGCCTTTGCTTATGGAATCCAGCATAATCTCTTAATTGACACAAATATTGCAGGTTCTAAGACAAAAAATGCAAGACGAGCAACGTGAGGTTGTTCAGAGAAGAGTCATTACTGGTTAGACCATATGGGCTATGTAGACCTGCTATTTGAGAGGGAATAACAAGAGATGTAAAATCTTGTGTCAATGATATCGATCTCAGAACAAATGATATTAATATTGCTCTAAATGTGTTGTGGTGTCGCAGTTACAGGAACCATACCAGATGAAAAGGTGAGACGATGTCCACGACTAGCACTCATTCTTGATGTCAAATGAATGTGATCATTAGTAAATATGTGAACTGGTGCAGACGATAGACAATCTCATAGAAACTGGCAAGAGCAAGCTCCTATCTCAAACAGTGCTGCGAGAAATGGGTCGTGACCAGGTATATACCCTCCCTCCCTGTTTGCTTTTTTCATAATAGATGAAGAGTAGCCTTCAATGAGTTTGCTTATACTGTCACTGTAATCTTTAAAAACATAAGCTTTACCACAATACTCGGCCCAATATAGTGTTCCTGAATCTTTAGCAAAGCAAAGCTGTGAAACAATACACGGTCTGGCAGTGTCTTAATTAGCTTTGTATGTCGTCTTGATATGAAAAGCTGAAGACAATGAGGTTTTCGGCATAGTGGTTTAAAGTTCAACACTATGTGCTTCCTCAAAATGTAAATATTTACTCGGAATGGCACAGTCACTAGCTACCGTAGAAGAGATTCAGGAGAGACATGATGTTATCAAGGAAATATAAAGGAAGCTCCTTGAACTGCAGCAGGTAATAAGAGCATTTTCTATCATAATATCAGACTAGGCATGTTATCTCATTTGATAGTTTCATCAATCTCTGTTTGGTTTGTCAGATTTACTTCTACTTAGCAATTTCACATTGCGAGATTTTGGATGACATTGAAATACAGGTATACAGGTACTTTCGTTTTTCTTGCATGTTCAAACTTTTGGTCATTCGGTACACACTCCTACAAGAGACAGGATATATTGTTGCGCTAGCTTAACTGTTACATCAATCACTGATGCTAAAACGAGTAATATTTTGTCAGAGTTGCAAATTTGACAAGCTAACCTACTTAAATATTTCATTTCAGGTGTCATGTGCAACCGAGCACGTCCAAAAAGGAATATTAACATGGCAGGTCGCAAAGAAGCAGCAGAAGCGCTCCAGGCAATGGATTTTCAGCGTCATTGTAATGCTGCTAGTTATCGCGGCTGTCGCAGTAGGTTCTATCCAGCCATGGAAACGAAGCTGATGTCTCGCACTGTGACGTTTCTTGAATTTGTTCTCGCACTGCTAGTTAACTTGAGTTGTGGTTGCCTTTGAATAATAAACTTTTATTCAGTAAAATCTATCGTCTATTAATCTCAGCATCGAGAAGTTCTCTAGGAAACTTTTACTGCAGTTATTCGCTGACACAAAGACAACCTATTTTTCTCCTAGGTACGATGACAACCTATTCAATACGTGGAACCAAAACAAATTTCCCATATGTGGTACAAAGACAACCTATTCAATAGGTGCTGCAAAGAGAAACCTAGCCAATGTTTAACATAAGTCAGTACGACAACGCATGCAACAAGGTTATGCCTCCATGAAATGTAATTTAAGTAAAACAGAGTCAGTGTGTAGCACATCGTCTCATATAATCACCATAGACTTTGGATATCCCATAATATTTATGTCAATCTTAAGTTGATCCACATGGTATTTGAAATGACTGATATTTGAAGTACAAACTAATATGAAACTACTCTAAGGATCACACGTATCAGTTAAGATTTTATGGTTTGATCGTTTCGAAAATATAATGTTGGTTCTTGGTGATTTAAAATTAAAAACGAGTCTTAGTCTGTTTTTATAAGATGTCATACAGAAAACTCAAATTAAAAATATACATCAAACAAATGCAATCCCGGTCAAAGTTATCATCAAAACTCGTCATAGGCATCGCCAATAATAACAATAGAGGGAGGTAATCGATAAGTTTCTGTAAATCAATTTTCATACAAATAGAACATTTAAGAAAGTTATATTATGTGATAGGACATGTAACAAAAGATCCTCACCAAATCGGACAGGATAATCTATTTGCCGTCCAAAAATTACAATAGAGCATGGAAAAGTGCAGAAGGCATACTGGACCCCTCGAATAGGTTCTCAACGTACATTTGCAATATGGATGCATAACCTCATGAAAGTGAAGGCCTTGGGTGAGCAATATGTGATAATGACATATTTCCTTTTGTTTTTTAGTATAGTACTAAGAGAAGGTCTGGGGGGTTCGACAAATATCTTGCACATGTCTTGGAAGTGTGATTTTCACGGTATAACTTTCTCCGTACGACTTTTTAAAGTGAATGATCATGGAGTTTATCATTGCCCCACAAAATAATTGTTACATCTGTCTATCGACGAACGATTAAACCTCTCTGTTTGAACGGATAGTGTAAATATCACTCTATTCATCCCATTAAGTAACTACGCATTTTTTTTCTTTAAGTTTCAGGGGGAAAAGAAACTACACTTTTTTAGTTGCCATTTTACAGTTTAGGCAATGTCATTTGTAACAAAGAACCACTGAATCCCACCATTACATTAACCCCTAGTAAGTAGTAATCCACCAAAAAAAAAAAAAAACACAACATAATTCTTTAAAAACTATCTCCAACGAAAAACTTCAAATTAGTACTAGTATTGTTTTTACGATTATACAATCTCGCTACCAACATAAAGATAACTACTAATAAAAAAAAACATAGGTGCTGTTTGATATCAATATTTAAAATTGTAAAATCAAAATCAATATCAAAAAAAAAAAAAAAAAATCACTTCCTAAACTAAAACGTTTTTGTGTAAATGAAATCTCGAATAATGTAATCAGATAATAAAACAAGAATTGAAAACTTAAAACTATCTTTTCTATTTTTCTTTTAATTTTTATTTTTTTCATTTAAGAAATAAAAATTAATATAAAACATTTCTATATTTATCAAATAATAATAATATCAAAATATATCCGTAACATTTGGAAACTCTATCTGCTGTTTTTTTTCTTATCGGGACGGAAAGCGTATTATTCGATCATGTCATTGTATACTCTCTTTTTTCATGTCTTGATAATTCACGGAGCTGTTTTTTCATGTCCCAATAATGACACTATACCATACACTGCACAGAAAACAACACCAACAACAGTGAGTGCACAACAGCATCAACATTTCCCTCGTGCGCAAATGGCCCAAATGGGGCACGAAACCCAACCCGAATAACTCCATTCTCATTTAAATAACCATAAAAGTTATATCTGAAACATTGTTTAAATCAGAACGATCAAATAAATTCAGAATTTTTTTATTTATATCATATTTTAGTTACTAATAATATTATTATGATCATTTACTGTACAACACATGAGTTTATATAGGAAAATATCTAGAAGTGCTTCCACAGAATCGTTGTTTGGAATCCCTATTAATCATCTCCTGAACTTTTATTTACTAGTATAGCAATTTCTCTTTATTTCTGTTATTTCCGTGACATTGTGTTGCTATTAATCATCTCCTGCTTAAATAAATATTTTCAGTGTGAATTGTACAAGGTGAGCTGTCTTAATCACATTAGGCCAAATGTAAGGTGCTGATCAAGTACCATATACAATGTCCCTTGCGATTACAAGGCCTTCCTGTTTTCAGACATGAAACTGCATACATACTGCATATAGCAACCAAAACCAATTCACATTACCATTTTTGATAAAATAAAAAATAAAAAAAAATCACCTTACCATTTTGTGAAGGAACATGGACGATGGAACTGTCGAAGCCAGGAAGAACAAATCATCCATCCTTTCTAGGCTTCCGTTAAGTCATGTGAACCCGCCATATTCTTATTTGGCTTACAACATGACCATTACAAGTAAGAACAAGATACATTCTACGACGCCATAGGAAATATCATACAGATTTACGATAAGACGGTCAATAACAAAGAACAATGCATTTGTAAATGATGTCTACGGATCCTATCTCCTTATCTGCGCTCAAAACGCATAGTAGTGCGTTCTCATTCAGGCCAACCATCTCACACTGCACTCCCATTCGACCCGCCACCTCTGCTACTACCTTTCTTGCTTCGAAGAATCTCTTTCACCTCCTCTTCTTTCCGATCAACAAAAACCATCAACTCCCTGATACTTGCCAGGTGCAAGAGTGGTGGTCTAGCTCGGACTGGCTCAGTTGGCTCGATTTCTTCCGAGCTATCTTCTGAGTTGAACTTGCAGTACTGACACGCCACTTTCCAAACGAAACAAACAAGCGCGAGAAAACATGCCACACCGATTATCAGAAACAGGCCCCAGAAGCTCTTGAGTGTCATTTGGGTCTCTTCAGTTTGGTCACCTTGATCAGAGCAGCGGAAGATTCCTAGCCATTTGTCATGGATTCTTTGGAGTTCCCCATTCTCTGACAGTGTCAGGATAGCCATGGACAGGTCGACAGCAAGAGGAGAATCCCTTTGCAAGGCCTGACATGAAAGGTAAAAAAATAAAAATATTTCAGCTTGACTTCTCATGAAATTACTGCTGCATAAATTTGTATCACTTCATCCGACATTTTGTGATCTAATAATATGGAGTACTAGAAAACAAAAGGTACTTTCATGAGGCGAAAGATGATTGTTTACTCACAAATCCCCAGCCGCTTTTTGTGAACTCTGGCCCAACTATATGATACGAGCAATCAACATTTGCCAAAAATACTTCAATGTAAGGAAGCTCATCAACTATAGCAGCTACACCACCATTGGCTGGACCACGATCAAGGGCATCGGAGTAATCTTTTTGATCCTTTAGAGATATGATCCTGGAAGGTGCAACATTCAGCTCATTTATCAGATAACTGCGCGCAAACGACCCATCTTGTATGCCTATAGGATCCCCGGTTGCAATCAAGCTGTCTAGCCCTGTTATCCCTGATGCTAGCTGCTGTACTGTGAGGATTGAAGTCAGGCTGGCAGTGTAACTCTGAGTGATGATTAGTACAACGAAGAGCCATATAATTAGAACCAAGCGACCCAGGGTGCTCTCAGTGTTCTCTCCTGCAGTTGACAAGTGCATTGACAAACTTTAGCGTGCTGATTTATGATAATGCCATGGACAATGAAGAAACACAAAAATCTGAAAGATGAAGAAAAATAACAGCTGATGTATGATTCATGTTACTTACTATGTGTATAGAACATCGTCGAAAAGCTGAACCTGCAAAATCGGCCAGCGGCCTGCTCAGCAACATCATTCAAAGTTCTGATAAAAAGCATATTGAGACAAATAGACGGTCCACATACTGGGATTCACCGGTAGAACGACAAGCTAAACATTATGAGATATCCACTATATACTTACCACAAGATAGTCATCAGCTGCTGCTTTCGTGAACCGCGAAATTCACTGTTAATGCGATGCTCAAGAATCCAAACAACAGCTCCAACGAATATAAAGAAAGCAAGAGTGACCAACCACATCTGAAGTGTAAAGGGCTCCAGGAAAGCCCACGCACTCAATTTTGATCTCTTCACTGGTGCAACTATGACTAATCCAGATTCCAAGAATGGCTGAGTGAAGTCCACTATCCTTGTCCTGTTTGTCGTAATAGTAATGTCCCCGACAGCTGCATCATATTTCTGGAAAAAGAGACTCATTATCTAACATGTAAAAAATACTCTCATTGTGTCATTTTAGATCAAACCATAAGATTCATTTGGAAGGTCATACTGTTAGAAATAATAGACCCACATCGAAGTTTGGGTAAAACCTACAACAATATAAATAGAACATGGGTCTTTTGAGTTCTAGACCATATGGATGCACCATATATAAAAGAGCAACCAAAAACAAGAACACCACACTCACATCTTGGGCGACATCCTGCACAATATTGTTGTACGTAGGGTTCCTCTTGCCATTACCATAAAGAATATAGGTACGAGGAACCGGGTATGCCAGCAAGCTCACTGCAGCTTCAAAGACATCAATGCAATATCCCTGGACTCCCGGAGGATCCTTGATTTCGGACACAAAATTAAGGAAACTCACACGATGAGGCACCGCAATTCGCAGTTGCTTACCATTTTTGGGAAACACCCATCCTCGTGGTTGATTTTTGGTTTGTCCAGGCCATATCACACTATAAAGGTTTTGGTCGCTGAAGGATTTATTTCGAGAGTCGCGGTTTTCAGGAGCCACGACAGAGAGACCAGAAAACTTCGACCAATAACCAATATTTCGATAGCCAGGGCCAACAAAGTTCAGAACATCAATTGTTGGACGAACTAGATTCTTTTGAGAGTCAAACTGGTAGTGACCAGCTAATCCCGTATAGTTCGAACCAAGTAATAAATTGATCAATTTTCGACCACCATCGAAAATACTGAGAGATGCCAAGTTAAGGCTGCTCCCTTTAATTACACTAAGCTTAGGATCCCTTGAGAAAGAAATATTACCACCATTGTTTAAAAATGAATCAAGAGCATGAGCTGCTAGCCACACAGAGTCATATGCGTAAAATGAGTACGAATTCAGACTCCGGTTTCCACCATATTGAAGATTCTTCCACCTTGAGACAAACTTCTTTTTGAGGTCAGAGCTTGGGATGTGATGGCGAAGGGCCACAACCCCTTGTAAGAGATTCATAGTCCCATGGTCCACCGGTTGTGTGGCATCAATGACAGAAAGAAGCCAGTCCGTGGCAATCCAAACATATCCCTCGCTCATCATCGCAAGATTCTTTGCTACAGAAAACACATTTAAACCGGAATCAGGATTCACATGTAGGATGAAGACACGAGATTCCATGAGATTGACTTGAACCAGCAAATCGGAGATTTCACTTTCTGAAGCACCAGAACTTAGTGTAGCCTTGTAGGAAATTTTTGCACTCTTCTCTGCCAAGGCATCACCAAGAACGGATATCCCATTTCTTCCATACTCATCATCAACAAAGATTGCAACGACCTCCCTCCAACCATAGTGATCAACCAGATCAGCAATAGCATACATCTGAAAATAGTCACTCTGCGTGACTCGGAGTATATAAGGGTATTGCAGTGCAGTAAGAGTCGGGTCAGTAGCAAAAGTCAATAATGGAACATGAAGCTCATTCACAATATCAGTGATGACGTGAGCAATCCCGGAGGACTGAGGACCAATGGCAACAGCCACATTTTTCTCCATTAGCTTCAGAGCTACAATGATATAAACAACACAGTTAACATACCTATAGATAGTATAAAAATGTTAATATATATATATGGTTCTCCAATGATTTCATGTTAATTTTAGCATTTCATTTTCCCCTTCATTCTTTTCCTCCTCTTTGTTTGCAATTTCTTTATTCCCTCCAAAATGATGATGATGTGGCAAAATGACAAAGCCATTTTCATTGTCAAATTTGACTATGCACATGACCAAAATCAAATTATAACAATAAAAATAAACACCATTGGAGTCCACAATTGATAGACAAATGCTATATCATGCATTTGTCAACCCAAATGCCTAGTGCATTGGACTTGCTCTAAACTATCCGCAGTTATACTTCTTCCTTCACAGTTGATACAGAGTCAAATCATACATATTCGACTCATACATTTTCTCAACTTTTTCATGCAACAATCACAATATATAATTCAAGTTTATACACAATACACCACATCTATGCACATCAAAACAACAATCATATCAATTGAAATTCAAGTTAGTTTCGGGAATTACCATCGACAATTCCGAAGTACCCGCTGCAATTCGTATCATGGAAATAAAGTTCCAATCTTGTCCCCTGAAGAACACTGGAATCAGCATTAACATCATCAACCGCAGCCTGGATTGAGGGCCTCACTGCTCTCCCGATTACAGAATCAAACGTTATCAGAGCTCCAACATTCACAGACTTCGGCCTACTAGAATCATATAAACTCAAAGCATCCTTAGCAGCTACATCATTCACATGAACCCCAAACATACAAACAACAAGAATCAATATCATTGACCCTCTAATCTTGAAAACAAACCCATCTTGCAAAAGAACATATCTGGTTCCCACCATCATTAACAAACAATCAAGCTCAAAACTTTTATGAATCCAAGAGAAAACCCTGCATTTAATTGAAGATATTGAGTGCCCACTTGAACTAATTATGATATTGAGTTGGACTACGGATGCTTAAGCACTTAAACACTACCCAGATGCTGCAATTGTTGGGTAAACAAGAAAGGAGGAAAAGAAAGGGGCAAAGCATTGAGTGGTGAGAGGGTGGAGTTGAGGCTGTGAGGATGATATGATCATGGAGATGATTCAAGATTGAGTGGAACATCAGATACCAGTGAGTGGGAAGCGTCGTTTGTCACAATATGCATTCATTTCCAAATTTCCATTTTTGAATTTTTGTCTGCCTATTTTTCACTTGTAATTTAATTTACGGAGTATATATTTCATCACGTGGGTTTCGCTTAATTGGGTGACGTAGAGATAAAATTAAATACATGTGGTGGATCTATGTTCCCATATCATGTGAAAGTATGAATTGTTTGCACGACTAAAGCCTCATTTATAGTGAAGTTTCATTTGGATTTGTTTTGATCGTACCTTATTTGTGTTAGTTGGGATTGCAAAAAATGGATAGAAAGCCAGCGAAAAAGATCCATCGAGTGGACTGGGATTGCCTGCAGTTCCAGGCCGATGCAGTACCATGCTGTTTTCCCATTCAAAGGTGCAGATTGCATCATGTATTTTTTCCTTTTTTTTTTTTGTTTGATCCTTGATTTTTTATGTGATCGGATTTCCATGTTGTTCAAAATTAACTGAACAAGCACAAGATGATTATGCCCAAGCTCTTATAATTAACTAAACAAGCTTTGTTTGCCGTTTTTGTTTGGCTCTCTGCCGAACAGATAATTTTCCTTTTCCATTCAGAAATAACATGGAAAACAATTTTAATAGGAGGTCCACATTAAGTGTTTAAGTAACATTTCCCTCGAATCATATAGTTAATGATTCGATACCTTCTAATGATATTAAAATACAAACTCTTTATTGTAAAATATAAAACATGAAAAAAATTGTTTTTTATCACGTCCTTTTTCATCTTATAATTGACAAAATTATGTGAATATAATGATATGAGTTATGACTTCATCAAGAGTTGTTCGTTGAGAGTTCCTCCTCCTACATTCATGCGCCTAAGTTCTTACGTTACTTGGCGGGCAAACTCTTAACTTTGTACATTAATTGGTTGAAATTTCATGCTACATACAGACATAAATTCTACGAGATTACCGACACGTAAGATCTGCCTGAACTTACGCAAAATGCACATGCCACCGAATGATATATCATACTCTCACAATACTATAGTACCTATCTCTATTTCTATATTACTGAACTATATATAGTTTCATACCAACCAACAAATACTAGTTCGTTCCAAGACCCTCCTTAATACTTGGTAATTTCATGTGCTGCTCTCTCCCACCATTTTCATCATCAAAGCCATCGATGGGAAACTGTTTTGCGAGCAAGATGATGATCCTCGATGGCAACAAGGACACAGGCGATCATCAACAGCCGTCAACAACAGAAGCAGCAGCCGGAGATCTTCCATTAGACATGAAAGCAACTACTGAGTTAAAAGGTCACGCGGCGAAAGGAGATAAGAAGAAGAGCGTAAGGTTCAGATTACCGGATGAGGAGGATGGCAAGAAAAGCGACAGTACTAGTTGTGGAGGCCGCAGAGCAGTAAGGATCAGAGTGGTGATGACACAGAAAGAGCTGCAACAAATCCTGAGCTACAAGAAGAGTTCTTCCAGCTGCCAGTATCCTCTGTTGAGCAGCTGCTGTTCACTGAACCTGAAAAGAAGAACAATCTCTGCAGCAGTTCAAGAGAGGCATGATCCTGGGATCAGCGATCGATGGAATCCCGCTCTGGAAAGTATCCCTGAGGATCCTTATTGGTCAAAGTATCGTGCTTGATCCTCGATGCCTCGTGAGAAAGATTGTTGAAGAAATACAAAGCAAAAGCAGGAAACGTCGCCTTGACTAGGGATTTCCTTAAATTGTCAACCAGATGGTTTTATTTTCTGGGTTTTGTTATTTCTACCTGTAAACTTGGAATCATTTGCTTATTTGTTTCTGGCTACTCCTTACTTTTTCAGATTTAGACCTAATAAATCACTCTTCTCTTCTCTCGAAATGTCTTTTATTGCGTGATAACAAAGGTGAAATCCACCTATGATCTTCCTGTGTATCAACCCCCACCCCACCCTACCAACCAATATCACCACCGCAACTTGACCTCTTATTCTCGGCCTACTCGACCTTTCCAGCACTACGAGACCTATGTACACCAATTCTTTGCAGCTCCAGAGCACACGACTATCCATTTCTCAAACCACACCAAGAGTAGAACCTATTTTATTGCAAGACCTTACAATAGATATGGCAGCACCGCATTTTGTTAGTTATGTGATGCCAGCCACTATCCACTTGGTCGATAAGAACTTATTCATAGTTTGACGACTTAGAAATTGAGATGATTTCGAACTTCATTTCCGCAAAAAGATAAGAAATTGAAATCAATCCAACTTTCCAGGAGGATGGTTCAAGACAAGGGGCAAACGATGCAATAAAAAAGAGTGATGTAAAGAAAGAAAACGATGATAATATAAACGAATAAGCTGTTGAGGGTACAAATTCAGAGTCAACACCACCTTATAATCGAGGATAACATAAACAGAAGAATACACTGTATATAGCTAACTATGCTGAACAACGTGTATGTGAAGCAACTGAATCCTACTAAACGTATGACTTTAGAACCTACCACCAACCAATTACAACAATTATAATACAACAACAAGAACTTGAGTAGGGCATTTCCGAATATGGCAACAATGTCAAACAAATCCGATGGCAGATGTAGGAGCATCACCATGAAAAGGGCAAACCGCATAAACTACTGCGAGTCTAGTGACTAACCTTAAGAGGTAGCAGACGCTGTCTTGGCAGGATTGTAGACACTGTACTCGCCAAAATCCCTCCTACCACTGGCCAAAGAATGCCAATATTAAACCCTTCACACAAGAAAATAATTCAGATGCAAAAAAGAATCTAGAAATTGGAGAAGTCAACATGAACATTATAGTGGTGGCGTCCATGCTGGACGTAAATCAAGAACAAATGTATATTGCACTACTTAATATAAACTACTTTTTGCTAGTATTCCTCATGAAAAGAAGATCAAAAGAGACCTAGAAAGCAAGGAAAGAAACATGTAATACATTCAAGTATAAGGGCATTTCTCAGAAACAGTGGTTATGTGCAGGTCAAATAGGCTCGTGACCCCTTTTCAAGCAGAAGCATGGGTAAATCAAAGGGTATTTGCTAAGTGTTTATAGCGCTTCCACTACATCTTACCACTTACAATCCATAAGCGATGCACTTAACTTCAAAGTCAGCCAAGGTCATAAGTATGATAGCCAACTCTAACCATACAGAACTAAAGCATGAAAAGCTTGAGAACAATGTAGACAACAATGTGAGTGAATAGTACTCGGAGGGATTCACAGTATCACACACCATTCTTCCAGAAACCATTCTTCTCGTATTGTGAATTGAATAGAGAAATATTGCTCATTAAAGTGATCAGGAAAATCATTCCTTCATTTTACACAAATATGTCTAGGGAAGGGTACTATCCTCATATACTACAATAGTAGGTGCAATAAAAATAGAACCCATGAGCATAATTGGAAATGACTAGGAGGAAAGTTACCTATGCATTATATCCCATCCTGCAGGCAGGTACCGAGGATGGACAGAATCAACAAATACTTGTCTCCATCTCTGGCAAAAATTACGAATTCCATCTTCCCCATAGTGGTCAAGCAAATATTCAACTACTTGTTTTCCATGAGGTCCATGTCCCAACAGCGATAACTTTGAGTTGTGCTTCAATGATAAAGTTTTATTAGATTTCCGATATGGATTAACTGATCCAGAAGGTAGATGACCACCGCCGCCATTGGCATCACTCTGTAAAAGAGCATCATTTGTCTCAGAAGCTCCATCTTTGTCCAGTATAATAACCTCAGCATCACCAGCCAAATGCTTCCCAGAAGCCTCCAACTCTGATGATAAAGAGGATTGCTTACCATCCCATCGCTGAGCCACATCATCTGGCTCTGATCTGTTTAGCAATGTTCCAATAGTATTCTCTGATTTATCTTCAGTATCGGCTTCAAATGTATCATCTGTAGGAGTAATCATGTCATGAACCACATTAGTCTGCTCTCGATCTGGAAGGATCCTTGCTTCAGAAAAGTTAAAAGGCAATCCTCTCTTCTTCTGGAATTTTCTTCTTTCTTGAGGACTCAAGCCAACTAAAAGTGCACTTTCCAAATCTTTCTCGGATATTTCCCTTCCCCCATAGTATCTCCTCACAACCTGCGTTGCCGTAAACATGAAAAACAATGAGCAAAGGGGAAGAAAAGTAATCTAATAGGCCTTCTCAATCAAAGATGCCAAACAACTGGTTCTTGAAACGACAAGGAGGGCTAATTATGGTACCTGATCCTACGGTTTCCATATAATGCTGTAATTGAGGAAACAAACCAAAATCCATAAAATTAAAGGATAAATACATACAACCGAAATAGTTATATTGTGGTACTAATCAGTCTCCACCAATGACACCACTTGAAAAATACTCTCCAACAAAGCCTTCGTTATCACTTTTCCGTGGAATGTTTTCCCCAGCTTCTACCTCAATTTTAGAGTTATTCTTGTCACGTATTTTGCTTGATTGTTAATACATTCATGCTCTACAAACAACTTATGGATTGGGAATGTATTATGGACTAGTAAGTAATATTGTCCACATGTGCGTTTAGCCAAGTAGTGACAGATGTACCTCTATTAGTTCTTTGCGACGCTTTGATGGCATTCTTTGTCCATGGCGCAAAAGAGCCATAGCTGCAGTATGCAGTTGCAAAGGAGAGACGCCTTTTTCCTCCTGTGCAGGAGAAGTGAAAGACTCAGGGATAGATTGAGCTTGTCCAGGATCAGCTACTTTTCTCACAAAGAGAGGTATGCCAAATTCTGTAGAAACTTGTCTTTTATATTTCTCAGCCGCAGCATGGGCAACTTCATGGCAGTCCACACAGAGCAGGACAATATCATGAGACCTATGACTTTTCAAATGCTCAGGGAAGTGCACTCTGTAGCAAGAAGGTATTATCCGGTATCGTAAGTAATGGTTCTTTTCACCACACCCAACACACATATTTTTCTTACTCTGAATGTAGAAGCCATTATCTTCATCTTCAGGACGACCTTTTGGTTCAAATAGAAGCATTATGCCTGGAGGATCCTCTTCAACAAGCTTTGCCAGGTCTCTCTGAAGGTACCTGCAAGAGATTTCTGATGATGAGAATGCAAGCATATCAATAGAAATACCCCAGAAGAAAAGCTAAGAAAATCTGTTTCCTGCTTACCATTCGAGTTTCCTCCGATCACAGTAGCAAAGTAACCGGCCATCATTAGCATAAATTCTACAATTATGATAAACAGGGGACTTGCAGGAAAATTTCTGAGCAAACAGCTCCCGAGAAGCCTTCTTCCCAACTTTTTTCGCATTTTTTACAATGTTTTTTTCATAGTCTGATATACTTCTATGTTTCAAATTGGACCTAGACAACAGGGCATAGTTGAATATAGATAGTGGACAACTTCCACTGGAGCCAATGCAACTCTGAAGTATCTCATGCAAAATAGCCCCATCGCTTCCCACACCGTCTTTCAGTAATAGCAGCAAATCCTCCCAATGAGCAAAAATAACCGGGGATGGGGATGACAGAGACACGATAGATGCAAAAGAGTCCAGGTTATGGTCTACTTCAGTAACGGTATTGAATATTTCTGCTTCACTTGCAGGAACTTTATCAGCAAGAGCAACAATAGCATGATCAGACATTACATATCTTAAGCTCTCATCATGTACACGAGCCTGAAAAATAGAAACAAAAATAATGTTAAAGAACAAGGTGCAATGCAGATTGACCCTTGACAAGCATTTCACCACTCAACATGCGCGATTACACTCTCAAATAGACAGGGATTTTCTGATCAGCTTCGTAAGCCATGTATCAATTGAATCATTTAACTAGGTTAGGTGTACTATATAATAAATGAAAGTAGATCCGACATATATGACTTTGAGCACATACTCATAGTACACTGTATACCACCATGTGAACACATTATTTGCTGTCACGGATTCGTTCATTCAGATTTTACCATAAATGAGGCAAGGCTTGTTCAAGAGAATCAAGACTGAGATAATCAGATTTCACCAACGATAGCTAATATAATCAGTCACAAAACCGAAAAGGAAAAGAAATAAATCCTTACACCTGAAAAGATCAAACAGGTGAAGAATGAGGTCCTTATCCGCAGTAAGAATAAGAAATGCAAATGGAACAAGGAAAAACTGGAAACAGAAACATGTATGGGAAAAATCTCAAACAACTTTGAGAACAAAGTTTTCTTAGATATACTAACCATTAGATCCCTCCAGGCGCAGAGTTTTCTCATAAGATTCTGAAACTGATTAGAGACAACAGCAAATTCAGGGTTAAGATACTGCTAATTTAAACAAGGATTTTGGTAGATAATCTTCGCCAGAGTACATACCTGGGAATTAGAAGATAGTGATGATGTACCACCTTGACTAGGAAAATGACGGGAAAGTAGAGATGATGCTGCAGCCTCCCCAGGAAATGCTTCCTCGTCTTTCATATAGAGTTGCAAACAAGTCACATTTGACCGTCGACAAGCCTCAAGAAGAAAATGGATTCTGTCATCCTGACAAGCTGAATATATATCACGAGAAGTAGAACATGAAATTTGATGTTATGACTGTAGACCATGTAGATCAATGTAAACCAGTTATTTCAATTCCCAATCCTAGAGTTCGAAGAAGACAGACCTATGCTATGCAGTGTAGCGTTTCCACTTCACATGTATTCATGGAAAATAATTCCCTTTCTTGGAAAACATAAGTCTTCCTATTATGTCAATCTATTATGTATATAATTACACAAAACAGCAAATGTCATGGTCAGATAGGGCACTCTTGTCACTCAAAAAATGTTTATGTCCAATTAAGTAAAAATATACTATATCAACTTATCCTCAAATTTTAAACATTAACTTATCCATTAAACTAAAAGAATCTATTATATCTATTCTATTAAATATATAATTACACAAAACATCCAAATAACAAACCATCTGAATGACAAACGACATGACGGCATAATGTCCAATCAAGTAAATACAAAGTATCAACTTATCCACACCTACTAAAACATTAACTAATATACTCAAGTTAAAATTTTAAATCTTAAAAATATACTCCCTCCGTTCCAATTTATTTGCACCACTTTTTCTTTTGGGTTGTCCTAATTTATTTGTAACCTTTTCGCTTTCAACAAATTTTTAATCTAAAAAAAATCAAATCGATCATATTTTGTTATAGTATACCCACTATCTCCTCTCCCTAGGGCTATAGTAAACTCTACTATCTTTAAAAAAAATTCTTTCTTCATCAAGCTCTATACAAATTCACCACACATAAAATCTCGTGTCGAGTCAAACGGTTGCAAATAAATCGGGACGGAGAGAGTGACATTTAATTTAACTTTGTGATCAAAAGTAAAACAAATCGTAACAACCATACATACAAATTTGTTATGTGACAAAAATAGGTAACACTTATAACAAAACTAAAAGATTTTTTATAAAATTATTTTGGTAAAAAATTAACAATTATTTCTTATGTGACACAAGCATGTAAAAACTGATCACTCCTAAACATTATCTAAGAATTCTTCCGGCCACTGCCTGAACATCATGCTCTTCATTGGCAAAAGCTCTTGAATTCCTCTCCTTCCATATCTCATAGATGAAAGCAGCAAGGATACCCCTTCCTCTTCACAACCTGAGACTTCCCTTAGTAACCTTGATCTATCATTGCATCCATCCACAACATCTGCACGACCTCCATCTCAACTGAGCATCCTGTCCAACAATAGAAACCACCCTCCTCATATATTCACAGCATTGGAAAAGATGCTCACGAGTTTCAGACTCATTCTTGCACAGCCAGCACAAATCAGAGTGAGCAAGTCCTCGTTGATACAGTCATTGACATGTTCTCAACCTATCCTGATAGGCTAACCATGCCATAAAAGCATGTCGAGGTCTAACAACAATATTCCAGATCAGCTTGAACCAAGGAGCTGAAGCTGGACTGGCATGAATAAGTTGGTATACCTTTCCTATAGCCAAGAACTCTCTAGGAAAGCTTCCATAGCACAATAACATCTTGTCTCGAACCCTAATACAAGACTTCCATACCCATGAGTCATACACTTTGCACTGATAGTCCAGGAAAGGCACATGGAGTAAGTGATAAATGTGAACCCATCGAAACCAAAGCCTATCTTCTTACATTTCCACCACCCACACATGCTTGAATAGTAAAGCTTCATTCCAGCTTTTCAAGAGATAACCATAGGGCTGTGATCTGAGATATCCGGATTAAGAAATACTGCTACAACATATTCATAAGTATCAAATAGCAAATGGTTCCCTAGGGCTCTATCCTATTTCACCTTGATCCACGTTTCAATCCCTTGCTGATTATACCAAGTTTATAACAAACTCATCATTAATTTATTCACTTATTCATTTTTTTGAAATCTATTTGTTTTAATTCTTTTTCATGTAAAAAAATCTAAAAGAGAACGTCAAACCAATATGTTTTAGAAATTACAAGTATGACTTTAAAATAATACTAGTTCACATAAACATATACAAACTAGTTTTAAATTTTCATTACAAAAAAATTAATATAAACTTATTACAGATATATATTTGTAATTATCGGGGCCCCTCATCCTCGAATTATGGTTCCACCCCTAGAGAAAAATGACATCTTTTCTTCGAACAAGGCTCGATCTAGCGGGCTACACAGTTATGCGGAAGGATATTCTGGTTCTCGTCCTCTGCATAGATATGTTGGAGTTGGAGATCAACAAGACTCTTGGAACTAATCTGGCACGTAATAGATTCATACAGTTACATTTCATATCGACTAGGTGAATTTTTAGTCAGTCACAAATAAGTTTATTTTAGACTAGACTCTTAGATTTGAAAATGAACAGTTAATATTAAAAGCTTATTATTATATTAATTAGAGAGGGAAGAATCAAATTTAATCTCAATCTTTGATCTCCAAAATCAAGGATCTAGCCACAAATAGCCTTATTTTTTGCTAGCCTGTATCTATCTATTATAGTATATAAACCCACATTAGGATTTTTTGCCACAAAAGTTTGGTTTTTTCTTTTTATCAAATTTGGTTGGTCATACATTAAATACTTTCACATTAAATATATTTAATATATATATTAACACTTTAATTTTTTAGTAAAAATAAAACAAAAAAATATAAATATAAATAGTTTATCCTATTCTTTTTAATCTAAGTTATCATCCTAACTTATCAAACAAAAAATCTATTATATATATAATTACACAAAATTTTCATATGGCAAACCATCCGGATGACAAACGACATGATAGGTATTTACATCATTTTGAAAATTTTTACTGAACAATCGGGTAATTCCGTATAATATAAATTAAAAAAAATCTTTATCTAATTAATTCTCGATCTTTGATTCCGAGTTGAACGATCGAGATTAAATGCCACTCCTTCCGTTCCATATTCATTGAAACGTTTTGATCCGGTACGAAAATTTATGCAAATATTAAATTTGTGTGGATTTTGATAAAGAAAGAATATTTCTTTGATGGTAGTGAGGTTTGCTGTATCATTTATGAGAGAAGATAGTGGATATACTATAGCAAATGAGATTGATTTGATTTTTTTATGTTAAAAGGTTATCAAAGGAGGAAATGTTCTAATTTTTTTGAGACTGACTAAATAGGAAAACATTACGATTAATACGGGACGGAGGGAGTAAATTTCTTTAAAAAAAAAACGTTAAAAGGATCCTAACTATATATGTAAAAATTATTAATGAGATAAAATAAATCAATTGTTATAATAAAACTATAAGATTTTTATACAATTACTTTATTTATCAAAAATAAAAACTAACAACAATGATCTCTATGGATTATATAATCATCCAATTACAATGATCTATATATTATGCCAAAATCCTATTCTATGAGTCGAAGTAATGCATCTTGAATCTTTTAAAATATATCATCAATGTTTATCTAAAAATCGACTTTGAATATTACTTTATAAGCAATGTATAGAATAGTAATATATTGCTTAAAGACTAGGATTAATTCATTTAAAAATGTTGAAATTTTAATTAAAATCATCAATTAAATTTGAAACATGATATATGATCTGAATTAGGTTATTTTAAAAACATAAGACGATGAATTAGTACAAAATTTTTTTAAATGACATAGATAAAAATATTTTTTAGTTAACCTAATATTATTTTTATCTATTATGATCTTGTATCGTGTAGCGCACGGGTTAGTAATCTAGTTTATATAATTAAAAAAACTTAAGATCAAATTTGGATAATGCATTTCTAAGAAGAATGAATATCATTTTTTTAATATTTATTATGAATCGATACAAAATTTAATACACTTTCTTTATTCTTCAATAATCTTATTTAATTTACATATTTAATTTAGAATAAAATAATATATCATATAGATTATGCTTAATAATAAATTATCCAAAATATAAACTTAACAAAAAAATATAAAGGATTTATTAAAACATTTATATGTAATTCCTTAAAAAAATATTAAATACTAATAAAAGTCTACTAATATATCAAAACCAGGACTTGTACATATATAAAGTTACAATCATCACTTTTTTTTTTGTTGGAATATTGGGCCTAATAGGCCTCATATACTAAAATGGGTATCTACAATTACCATTTTTTGGTTGATATGTTGGGCTTAATCGACCTAATACACTAATATAGGTCTTGATTCTTAATTATATCTAATCTAATGGAATCTAATCTAATCTTATACATACATAAATATATATATATATTGGGGTTATCTTTTATGCTGTAAAAGGTAACTAAGAAACGGCTACAAGAGTAAAAAAACATCATTTTGAGTTATGTTTTTTGTTATTTTTCCCTTTATAATTGTTCACCAAACAAAATGATTAAGGAAAAACATTGAGGAAGATGAAAGTGATCACTTTTGTTACAATGTTACAAAGGCAAAATTTCATCTAAGTAAAGAGAAAACCACAAAATCTCTCAACGTGAATGTCATGGTTTATTTTATTTTTGTTAGGATGATTTACAAAGTATCACAAGCACAATCCATATCATTGCTATCATAAAATGATGTTTTATGGACTTTGCAGTACGGTACTGATGGCCTTTTGCAGAATAAAAGGTTTTTCCATGTATATAATTATAAAACTTTTATTAGTCTCTACAATTTAATCTAGTGTGTTTAATGTTACTCTGTATCTTTATGGGGTGTGGTGCTTGTAAAAACTAATGAGATCATTCGCTTGAATGAGAATTTCTTCAAGCCGGATGCATCTGTTTTTTGGGATAATTGTTAATTTTGGTCTTTCTTAAAAGATGTTTATGCTAGAATGATGTTTGACTTAGAAAGAAAAAATATGCTACTCCGTGAGGAACCTTAAATCTGTGCTTGACCATGGGAAGACATCCATCGAGTTCTTGTGATATTTGTGTATGTACCAAGGTTACCTAATTCATGGTATGCTTCGATATGTGATACAAATACGGATATGCGATATGCATATATATGAGTTTGCGGTACGAGGAGGGTACACTTATTTGTTTTTTTTTTTTGGTACGTGATTTGTTTTGGTATTTTTTCGGTACGTTATGAGTATATTTTTGGTAGATAATTATGTAAAATATATATCAAAAACAAAAATAAACATAAAATCTGCAAGATATAACATAAACTTATAGTCCAATGTAATAAGTTCTAGGTAATAAACTCTTGGATACAAAATACACTAAATTTTGAACAAAATTGAAAATTTGATAAATAATCGAAACCAAACAGAATTTCGATTAACCGAAACTGAAATAACTGATGAAATTCGGTTGATTTTGATTTTTTATTTTCAAAAAACCGAATTTAATTCGGTTAACCGAAACCGAACAAAATTTTGATTTTTACAAAATTATCTCCTCTACCCTTGAGGATGGGACGCGTTGTTAGATAGAATGTCACTCTCCACGTGGAGCTTTAGTACTAAGCGTGCAAGACACTTGTCTGTGACTTTGTTGAGAGATTTTTCTTTGCATTGTCGATTTTGTGTGTTTTCTTTATGTATATATATCATGCGCAATCAACAGGGTAGGAGGTGCATAAAACATAAAGAAAGAAGCACAAGCTAGGCAGTGTGTTTGATGGGTTTTTTGGTGAAATCTCTGGTCTGTGCAGTCCGTTTTAGGGAAGCAGATTGAGGTATATCCGGTGTCCGATACTCTAATCGGATCGGATTGTTTCTAGTGTTGTTTTTGCACCGTCGATGGTTGGTTCCGTGCATTCTGATCGGATTCCGACAACGTATTAGAAGTTTCGATCGCATTCCGACGATGTATTAGTAGTTTCATCCGGATTTAGGCTCTTGTATTAAGAGTTCCGGCCGGATTCCGATGAGCATACTAGTAGTTCCCATCGGATTAGGACAAACGTACTAGTAGTTTTGGTGTACTATTACGAATAATAGGTGTGCAACCTACTACTAGGCATAATGGGCATACTACTATTCATAATATGCGTACTATTAAGCATGCATGTGTACTACTAGTTCTTAGAGGTATCTTGTGGGAATTTAGATATCTCATATACCTTTTGTGAATAAAATCTTTGAAGTGATATTTCCTGAAAATTTGCCCAACATTTAAATTATAATGTATGACCAAAGCCTTAGATCAAAATAATTTCTATAGCATAGTTACGTTTATCTAAGAAATTTTAATTGAATGTTTTCTTGGATACCACTTTAAAAACTTAATTTTCAAGGAATAATCACATAAGAAGTTTTATTTCCACAAGATTCCACTTTTAAAAACAAACCTTTCAGACTTCTACATCAAATCTCTACACAAGGTACATTGTGGAAATAAAATCTAATAAACGATACCTTTCGGGAATTCTCTCATTTTCAAAATATTTTTTACTGAATCTTGTGCAACTCAAGGGTTAATATTCTAATCTATATATAATTAATTATCGATATTTGACTATGACTTGAACAGTTGAAGTTAAATCTTAAAAATATAAAATTAAACTTATTTTGTGATCAAAAGTTAAAAAGATCCTAACAATAATAAATACAAACACAAAACTCAAACATAATTAACCCTTATAATAAAAAACATTTTTTACACAATTATATCTATATTAATTATTAACCATCAAACCATATTTTTATCTTTATCATCAATTTTTATCTAACAATCGACTTTGAATATTCCAATATAAGCAATGTAATGAAATAGTAAATGTAGAAATGTTAAAAAAAAGTCATCAAGATACATTTGCAACATGATGTATGATCTGAATTGAGTTATGTCAATTACATTAATAAATTCAAAATCTTATTAAATGATGCAGATGCAATAATATTTAAAGTTAATCTAATACTGTTTTATCTATTATAATCCTTTACCGTGCAGTGCACAATCATGTACTCTAGTGATAGTAAAAGAAGAGAACAGAAAGCATACCATCATCTTTTACTTGAAGCTCATCAATTAAACACTTGGCAATATGCAAAAGAAAGTGCGCATCTGCCCGAGCATACTGGACCATTTCTGATGGTAGAGGGCGCTGCCTCCAGTCTTCACGCTACAGTAAAATATGAGGAATCTTTTCAAAATCAGGATGCATGGTAACCTCCTTTATGTGGTTGTCTCTAGTCAAAGGTCCCCAATGACCAAAACAATACGTTAAAAAGAACTAGCTTTGCAAGTCAGCTGCATATATCACGCTGACCAACTTCAAAAGTTCCGTTGAGTAGAATAGGTAGGTAGATGACAGTTATTTACATAAGTAACATAACACCATCAAATATCTAGCTCTGCAGTCATCCAATTCAGCAATCAACACTGCAGACGTACTGATTTTTTTTTTTTTTTATTGGAGCACCTTGGATCCCTTAAGACCATATGATCCAAGATTGGCGCCTCATGAATTCCAAGGTGAGATTCAGTCTCTGAGGCATGCCTAATCACATATCGATCTTCATTTTCATTTGTGGGAAATTAGGATTGGTACTTACTACTAATTATTAACCAAGTTTTCTTCCAACACTTCATACTTGCTGACCATTCCACTCAGTAAATTACATGAAGTGTAGTGATCCAGCACATGCAGTCCTTGAAAACAGATCAGTATTTCAATGCAAAACCCTTGCTTGATTTTTATAGGTTAAATTGAGGGAAAACAGGAAGAACTTCACAATTAGTTACGAGAAGCATAGGAGTTAACTACACCTAAACAAATAAAAAATAACTGCAAGGAGGAGAATAAAATGGAATGCTTCATACTTGCAACAATTTGTTTGTGGCGACACCACAATAGGTTTCTAGCAAATAGGCAAGTGACTTCTGCGGCTTTGACAGAAATTCACAAGCCTGCAATAAACAATGCCCACAACAGAAATGGATAGCTCAATTGTCTTCCAACCTCTTATCATTAAATGTCAATCCAAAGGCAATACATTTGCTAAAAGAAAGCATACTCACCTTGGCAGTATCGAATAGATTGACTACATAAATATGGAAGTCTCTCTGCAACCAGAGCACATCATTATCTGCACCATGGAACACCTGAACAACACAACATGTTCACTGAGCTTACTTAACGAAAGACATTAATTGAGCAGAAAAAAGAAACAAATCAACAAACACAACATGATGGTTTACGTCATCCTTCAAGGACAACTTACCTTGCATATACTGGGATCAGCAAAAATAGGCCGAAGCATACCTACAGCATCATGAAGGGCAATGGTATCCACAAGATAATCCTCTTCTGAAGTAGAAATCTGTCAAATATTCATCAAAATATATACCATCAAACCTATAAAGTATGAACATTCAAGACATGCTGATAGCAATAACAAGCCTCAGCAATAAATTGTTGAGACCTGGCGTTATACCTGTATTAAAGCCGTGAAGCCCAAAAAAGATCGTAGGCTATGCTGCTCAGTGTCAACACCAATGATCTTCTGTTTTCTCAAAACGTCAACAACTTCCTGCAATTGCGATTCTGTCTCAACCCATATATGTGACCCGGTCATTTCCATTACAATTTTCCCATCAAAAGCACTGGAGTCAAACTTGGGATCCTCCAGCAATGCTCCAATCTCCACTTCAAATGGGTGCGAGTTCACTGATTTCACAGCCAAAACCCCACAAGAAGGATGCAAAAGCAAGTCAAAGAAACCATTTGAAAGGTCCTTGCTGCAAATGATCATTCTAGCCAACGTATATAACAAAGAATAAATTGCATGTTAAGACTAAGAATGGCATGTCATCGTGTTGAGACAGACGCGTATATATAAGATTGGACTTATCCTTGCTACAATACACAAAGCTCATAAACTTCTCGAACAAACGATCAACACAATGTTAAAATACTAGCAGTATCGCCTTCCTTTTCCATCATCTTGAACTTTCGGCAATGCCAAGTCTTCCGAACATGATCACACAACCAGTGAGGCATAAATTCAACAATTCGAATCCGCATTCATTTCACTGCCACATCTCCAATGAAATCAACAATGCAGGAAAAAGAAACTCTAAACCATTGTGATAAGAAAGATCCTTAATACCATTCTTATCAGCTTCGTCTGTTCGATTCAAGTGCTTGAATTGAGAATACGAGTTATCCGCCAAAATTCGCTTGAATCTATACTGCGGTTTCCCCTCTTCTATTTTCAAATAACACGATGATCTTCTGTTTTTGTTTCTGTTTCGGCGTTTTCGATATAGTGTCGTTGCGGCCAAGTAGATTGACAATGCGCCGAAAACACAAGCGGCTGTGAGAGAGAGTTTGAGCTTCTGCTTGCTTTCCATTTGGAAAGGTTGATTTCGCTTATGACCGGAGTCGGAAATGGGTGAAAGCCGGGGATCTTGACGGCGGCGGCGGCGCCGTGTGGTCTCCTCGTTGACGGGAATTAGGAACACTTTGCAGCGGTGTGGGGGGTAATGTTTGGTTCGTTTGTTTGAGACTAAGGAGTATCATTCATGTACTATACGAATTGTAGTGCACGATGGAAGGATGACCTATATTACACATCCACTGTCTTACAAAAAATTATAATTTAAAATTATCAAAGATAAATTTTGATTGACATCATAAAATAATGAAATATTTTTTATGAATATTATATATTTTTTATAGTTTATAATTCACTTCAAAAAACTAAAAAACAACATAAAAACTATGAAAAGACCCTTTAAATGAGCTTAAAATACTCAAAACCCCTTGAAAAAGCTAGAAACAACATAAAAACAACTCAAATGACTTGAAAACGTAAGAAACTATGAAAAGACCCTTTAAATGAGCTTAAAACGCTAAAAAACAATTCAAAAGGCTAAAAACAACATAAAAACTATGAAAAGACCCTTGAAATGAGCTTAAAACACTCAAAACCCCTTGAAAAAGGCTAGAAACAACATAAAAACTATGAAAAGACCCTTGAAATGAGCTTAAAACACTCAAAACCCCTTGAAAAGGCTAGAAACAACATAAAAACAACTCTATTGACTTGAAAACGTAAGAAACTATGAAAAGACCCATTTAAATGAGCTTAAAACACTCAAAAACACTTCAAAAGGGTAAAAACAACATAAAAACTAGGAAAAGATCCTTGAACTAAGCTAAAAACACTCAAAACCCCTTGAAAAGGTTAAAAACAACATAACAACAACTCTAATGAATTGAAATCATAAGAAACTATGAAAATAACCTTTAAATGAGCTTAAAACACTAAAAAACACTTCAAAAGGCTTAAAACAATATAAAAACTATGAAATGACTCTTGAAATGAGGTTAAAACATTCAAAACCCCTTGAAAAGGCTAAAAACAACATGAAAGCAACTCTAATGACTTGAAAACATAAGAAACTATGAAAAGACCCTTTAAATTAGCTTAGAACACTCAAAAACACTTCAAAAGGATAAAAAGAACATAAAAAAAAAAGATACATCTACTATAAGTTATGAGGATGTACAGAGGGATGTATTGTGGTCTTCTCAAGGGAGGCGATCTTTAATAAGAGGGTTTAGAAGCCCTTTTAGAAGGGAAAGAAAGAAAGAAAGAAAGAAAAAAAAAAAAGAGGAGGTAAGATTCGAGAGGGATTCAGGTTCATCACTATTGATGACAGGATGCAGAAGGTAATGGAAGGGTGGTATTGGTACTATTAGTCATTATGTCTAAAAGGACATGAATCCCTTGTGATAAAAACTACATAGAGATGCTGTACAAAGCCTCAAATCATAATAATTACTCCCTTTATTATAAAATGATCATAATATTTTAGCTTGACATATATATTGATATAAAATTTAATACATATATAATAACGATCAAATATATTTTTGTATAAATTTATCATTAAACATCAATGATTGTGTAAATTACATACTTCAATCTAATATATATTACGGGAAAATACAATATTTGATAAAAAAAAATGAGACTTATATTCATATGTATAAAAATAGTACAAAATATGTATATATTATAATTATAATGGGACGGGGGAATAATAATTAAAAAATAGATTACTAATTCGTACGTTAACGGTAAAAAATCATAATAGAGAAAAATAATATTATATTAATTAAAATATAATTATAATTTATATCCATGTCATTTGAAAGATTTCGAACTCATTGATCGTCTTATATTTTTAGAATAACTCAATTCAGATCATTTATTATATTTCAAATATAATATGTAACTTTTATTAAAATTTCAACATTTATAGATGAATTGATCCTAATATTTAAGCTATATATTAGTATTTCTATACATTATTTATAATATAATATTCAAAGTCGTTTTCTAGATAAAAATTGATGATGTAATGAAAGATTAAAGATTCATTATTAATATCGACTAAAATAAAATTGTTTTCGCAGAATATAAAGATCATTGTAATTAAATGAATTAAAAAAACTTTTAATTTTATTACAATGATTGATTATTTTCATCTCATAAATAATTATACATAAATTGTTAGATCTTTTTAACTTTTTTAAAAAAAGATTTTTAAAAATTCTTCATATTTGATCTCGATTGTTCAATTCGTAATCAAAGATTTAAAATTAATTACATAAAGACTATCAAAGATTTAAATCTTGTCTCGAGGATATCAATCCTCCTTTTTATTTATTGAAAAATTGACGTACACGTCACCTAGATATTTGCAACAAAGCCAAATGCTATTGTAGGATAGGTTCCCATGATGGCTGAGCCAGTCTACCACTTCCCCCCATTCAACATTGCTATCAACTTTGGGCCAAGATCTGCCAGCTTTTGTTAGGCCCTGCTTATATGTCCATTAGGCCATTTGATCCACTTATTCTCAATATTTCCATTCATAACCACAATTTAGATATTTACAGTTGAATCTGCAAATTCTGAGAAACCTCTCCTCCTGCACTTCCCCTCCACAGGATCAATGAGTTATCCAAACCCTTTCCTGCCCCTCTCTTCACTCCCCTAATCAACAGCTTCAACTCACACACCATGGTGATGCACCATCACCTCTCATCTTCTTCTCCTTTGATCCAATTCCACATGCCAAGACGACCCATTTCCCAAATCCCTTTAAAACCCAAAACCCATATCTCAAAATCCCTTCTTTTTGAAGATCCATCATCTTTCTCAGAACTCAAGTTTGAGGTCAAGAACAGGGTTGTTCATAGTTTGTGTGGGGGTTCTCTGCGGGGGAGTGATCGAATAACGTGTCGGGCATTGCCGGGGTTGGATTCCAGTGTTGGTGGGTTTGAGAGTGCTCAGTCTGTGTTGGCTGCAGCTGCTGTGCTCACTGCTATCATTGTTGTTCATGAAAGTGGTCATTTCTTGGCTGCTTATCTTCAGGGGATCCATGTGAGTAAGTTCGCGGTCGGGTTTGGACCGATTCTTGCCAAGTTTAATGCCAAGAATGTTGAGTATTCTATTAGGGCGATTCCGCTTGGAGGGTTTGTGGGGTTTCCTGATAATGATCCGGAGAGTGATATACCGTTGGATGATGAGAACTTGCTTATGAATAGGCCTGTTGTTGATAGGATCATAGTTGTTTCGGCAGGTGTGATAGCGAATGTGATATTTGCATATGTGATTATTCTTGTTCAAGTGTTGTCTGTTGGTTTGCCTTCACAAGAGGCCTTTCCTGGTGTGCTTGTTCCCGAGGTTAGACCCTTCTCGGCAGCCTCACGTGGTGGATTGCTTCCTGGGGATGTAATTCGGTCCGTGAATGGTGTTGAATTGTCTGAACCTGGTCCTGGTTTGGTTCCTGAGGTTGTTGACGTGATCAAGAAAAGCCCCAAGAGAAATGTAGTGCTCAAGATTGCTAGAGGAGACAAGGATATTGAAATCAGAGTGACCCCGGATGAAAATTATGACGGAACTGGAAAGATTGGTGTTCAGTTATCCCCTAATCTCAAGATCACTAACATTAAGCCCAAGGATCTGTACCAAGGGTTCAGTTATGCTGGGCAGGAATTTTGGGGTCTCACGTCGAATGTCTTGGACAGCTTGAAACAGACTTTCCTTAACTTCTCACAGACAGCCGAGAAGGTTTCCGGGCCTGTGGCCATCATTGCAGTTGGAGCAGAGGTTGCGAGGTCAAACATTGACGGATTGTACCAGTTTGCAGCAATCTTGAATCTTAATCTTGCAGTGATAAATCTCCTTCCATTACCTGCCCTTGATGGAGGTACCCTGGCATTGATCCTCATAGAGGCGGCGAGGGGCGGGAGGAAGCTCCCAGTTGAACTGGAGCAGGGAATCATGTCGTCGGGTATCACGCTTGTTGTATTCTTAGGAGTGTACCTTATGGTTCGGGATACACTAAACCTTGATTTTATCAAAGATCTGCTGTAATATACCACACGCAAATTCTTTGATCAAGTGCATTGGTGATGATCTGTGTCTGATAGCCTACAAGTATATATTGCATCTCGTTCATGTACAACTTGTATGGTTGGAATTTATACTTTGTTCTACGGAGCTGGCTTTGATTTGGCGAAGTCAGGAATGCCATATGGTGAGATCATGTTGAGTTGCGATACTCGGCGATGTCTCAAGTTTGTTTGAGCAATATGCTTGTATGAACTGGTCTATTTTGACCTGGCCTTGTTCATCAAGTCGCAATGCAAATTTGTTCTTTTGCGATTGCTCCTGAGATAGGCATGGGAAACAGTTCTCGTTCGTTGTTTTGTTTGATCTAATTGTACCATACAAGCTGTTTGGATTGTGAAATGGAGCAGACGTAGCAAGGCGTTACGTGCCCGGGGAGTCATGTTATTCCAGTCACCACAAGCCAGTTTTTCTTTTTATTGAACTGTAGGGAGAGCCAGGAGAGCTTACAATTTAAGCTACTCTTCATCGTTTATTCATATGGTGTGTCCAAAGCAACATGTTTTCTTAGCAGATAAAAATACAGACATCACTTCAATTATGATTGATGCTATGCCACTTTTGCGTAAGCTGTCTCATACAAGAAAGTTAAATTCTACCTCAACATATTATTCACCTATAAACCTTAAACTTTTATTACTAGGCAGGGATATATGATTATAAGGAACGACATAAAGCTAGATGATGAATGCTAACTGCGAACACGTGAATCGAGACTCGTGATCAAAAAGAGTTAAATTGGCTACTCCGAAATGAGTCAGCTGAACAAAAATTACACAATTGTCACTACTTATGGACCCGAATCTAGGTGATTTATCCATGATCAGGATGAAGGTCGGGGGAAATTTAACCTGGAATTCGTTGTTAGAATCAATAGGTCTTCAAATCATCCTGCACTTATCCCACGTTAACTCCAAAACGTTGGTCTCAAAGTAAATAGTATCCAAAATTATTACATCGTTTTGTTAAAACGGTCAATCTCAAATTATTTAGAACTATTTTATATTTAGAAAGTATTGTGTGATTAAGAATTAAAAAAAATAAAGAGAAAAAGATTATATGATCGAGAATTAAAATTAAAATAAGAAAAAAATAAATCTAAATTTAGGTACATAAAATTAATATTGTAATTATATTGAAACGATTCGAGGTTTAAAAATTTTTTGTGATCGAGAATTAAAATTAAAATAAGAAAAAAATAAATCTAAATTTACGTATATAAAATTAATATTGTAATTATATTGAAACGATTCGAGGTTTAAAATTTTTTTGTTCAATAAGCTTATAAAACTCACTACCATAGATGGAATTATCAAACCTGACAAAATAAAAAACAATGAAACAAAAAACAAATAAAACGACTAAACTATAAAAAAGGTCATTCTCCACATTATATGCGCCCTGCGTGCCCAGGAAAATGACCACAATGTCTTGCATAAAGCTCAATCATCGGACGCAACAACCTTAACGACAGTGCCCAAAATCGCGGTTTGACAGTCGTGCACTGCAAACCTGACCAGACACACACCTACCTACCTCCTTCTCTTCCCCAATCTGCCTCCATGTCACCTCACCAACACATCTCCACATCTTCATCACAACAACAATAAAAACAACAATAAAAACCCTCTTTCAACAACCACCTGCATCCCCACAAAACCCCATACTTCTCTGAGCCCCCTCGAATTCTATGGCTTTGAGGGCTTCTGGTATCTTGTCAAGATCGAATTTTGATCATCTGGGCAGTGATGATCGGACCCCAAAACCAAAACGGTTGTCGTCGATTTGCAGGTTTCGTGGGAATGATAGGATGGGTCTTTGGGGATGCGGGTGGCGGTCGCAGCAGCCGCCGCGGCGAATAAGGGGTTCTATGTGTTGTTTGATTAGGGCAGAGGGTGGAGAGGAGATTATGAGGAATGAGAATGGGATTGGAGAGAAGAGCAATGGTGGGGATGATTTGGTGGGTGGAAGGTTGCAGAGGAAGGATTTAGGGTCTCTACCAAGTATGGGCTTCCATTTTGTATATGGTTTTATCTTCGTGTTGTTTTTCACAATTGAAAAATGTTCTGTTTAGGTTCCATTTGTATATGATTTGTTTAGGTTAGCGACTGTGAAAAATGTTTTTCACTTATTGCCATAGCATCTGGTTAGTTTTTTATTCTGTTTTTGGCTTTTTGGATGACAATATGTATTTGGTTAAAGAATGAGGATCGCGGTTATAGGTTTGATTCAGGCTCATTAACAGTGCGATCCTGTCCAATCGAATGAAGTTCGAGTTGTGTATGGAAGTATGTGGTTGCTTTACTTGGGTCCTTATCATTGCTGCATTGAGTAGAATAAATCCAGGATCATGTTGGTCGACTATAATTGCCCAAGGATGAATTCAAAACATTAAGTAGTATAGTATAAGGTGTAGATGTACCGTGATCAATGAAATGAGAAGTGCGAATTTTCAAGGAGAAGAGCAAGAAGTTCTACTCCTACAAGAAATCCTTAAATAAAGCAATAGTTGACTAATTTGTTTCAAGGGTTCTATGCTCAAGTCACCTCTAGGGCATTAACGATTAAGCTCCTGTGTACGCCCAACTGGGAGTCAAACGGTAATAAGAAATGGTCCTCATATATGTGATCATTAGAGTATGTAGACCTTGGAGTCCCTCTATTCCCGGACTAGGTAACCCTTGCCTCAATGTATATTGTTAAGGTCTGTGGTCTGCAGTATATAGTAGCCAATCATAAGCCAGAATCAGTATTTATTGTCCACGATTGACAACTTATGGAAGTGTGTAGTCAAGGATCACCACTGCTGGTTCTGCCGAAGGTAGTAACTAGTGTGGTCATGTGCTGAAATTGTTGACCCGGTATTACAAGTGAAATCAGGTAAGATGAGTCTAATACTCCAACATAAACTTGTGGGCATGGAGTTCCTGGTTTGCTACCGCAGGTAGCCTTCATGCAGAGCATTTGTTTTCCTGCAGTTCTTAGTACTTCTTTCATGTTTTGATTGCATATCCTGCCTCAAGCTCATAGTTTTGATGTAGCAGATTTTCAACTTGATATTTACAGTCGTAGTAAGAGTCTCAGAGATCATGAATCAAAATTTTACTTCCCTCCGGTTATTCTTCACAAGGTGAAAGAAGAGGCCTATGAAGTATCAAATGCTTCAAACCCTATTTTGTTAATGTCTTAAGATCTAAAATGTACCTTGGACCTCTTACAACTTGTTTATGGCACGATACTTCATGATAGCATTATACGTAGGAAGCAAGAATCGTAATACAATCTTCTGTTGGTACTTCTATCAACATGCTGCTAAATTTGATAGCTAAGTTCTGCAATTCTAATTGTTCTTGTTTCATTCCTGCTGATTATTGAAATTTGGAAGTTTTGGTCAAATGCAGAACCACTATCTGTGACTGATTTATCAGCTAACTCAAATTGTGGATCAGAAAAATTGCGTGTAGCATTTAAGGTATCATGTATCACTCGTTTGAAAGGTTGCCAGCAGCATCCAGCTAAATTTTTGTTATTTTTTGTCCTCCTACTGTCTCATACTTGCTTCTTCACCTCATACTTGCAGGGACTGCCTGGTGCTTATGGGGAGGATGCTGCTCTGAAAGCATATCCTCATTGCACATCTGTTCCATGTGATGAATTTGAAGAAGCTTTTAAGGTTAGGTGTCGTGTGGTATTTCCCAGATGAAGTTTTGAGGATGCTAACATATGTGTGGCTATCTATATCTATTTACTTCTTTGCATTGACACTTGGCAGGCTGTTGAGTTGTGGTTGGTTGATAAAGCAGTTCTTCCAATCGAGAATTCTTTAGGTGGAAGCATTCATCGTAATTATGATTTACTATTACGACATACACTTCATATTGTTGGTGAGGTGCAGTTGCCCGTCGAACTGTGCCTGATGGCTCTTCCTGAAGTACAACTTGATGATTTGAAACGTGTTCTAAGCCATCCCCAGGTCAAATTTTTGAAGTTGCTTTGTAGTTTTGACTTTTGAGATATGGTGTACTTCGATAAATATATTGCTTGAGTGATACTCGTGTTTGATCTTTCAACTTTAGGGAAAAAAAGCGCCACTTTTGAATCCTCTGCAGTTTGCAATTCAAAAGTGGTTTCATAAGCCATTTGACTAAACGTTTGGCTTGTTCCAATTAACTAGATATTTCGTGCAGAAAGGGTTCATGATCAGATAAATATAGATAAGACCGTGCGGTAAAATAATACATATTAGAATCATTTAAGCTAATCCTACATCGTGGGAAATGGTTAGTTTGGCTAGATTTGATGAGGGGTTTGCTCCATCTGAAGTTTCCTTCCACCTTGCTGGTCTTTTCTTACACAATTTGAGCTCTCACTGAAGCTCGGAGAGATGACAGCCTTTCTAGAATTAGATTGAAATGGAAGCTCGGGGTATCTAGGAGAAATAGACAAGGGCTGTAACTTCTTGTTTAGAATACATGTTCGTCGTTCCTTCAGGATAACTTGTGTGTATTTTCTTTTTGAAATATTGGTTTGAAAATGAATACTGATGCTAAGTGCTTAGGTTGCAGGCACTTGCTGATTGTGATCGCTTGCTGAGTAAACTTGGGGTTGCAAGGGAAAATGTCGATGATGTAGCATCAGCTGCGCAGGTCTCATTTAGATGGTTATTCCTACATTGCTTTTGTATTCTCTGTGGTTCCATTTGGTATTACGTACTCAGTTTTAACTATGTCAATGTTAAATCAGTTTGTAGCATCAAATGGCCTGAAAGATGCCGGCGTTATTGCAACTTCTCGAACATCAAGAATTTATGGACTCCATATACTGGCAGAAGGGGTCCAAGTGAGACGTACCCTATTTCCTTTTCTTTTTACCAAAATCACATAATTCAACAAGATTGTTACTTCTCAGTGTCTTATGCTGAAGCTTTGCAGGATAATCCTGACAGCGTTACTCGTTTTCTGGTGCTTGCAAGGAATCCCGTAATGCCCAGAGCTGATAAGGCTTTTAAGGTTAGGTTTTACCTTTAACTTTTCACGGTAGACATGCCCGGTGAATGTCTCTTTGACACTCGTTCTCTGGTTTGCTAGACAAGCATTGTTTTCGCCTTGGAGGAAGGCTCAGGAGTTCTATTTAAAGCGTTGGCAGTGTTTGCATTAAGAGAAATCAATTTGAAAAAGGTGCATAACTTTAGATAACGTTTTTCATCATTCCCATTACAGAAGATTAAGGTTTACTTTTATTGAAAGCTTTTTCATTGTTGAAAAGTGCAGATAGAGAGCCGACCACAGAGAAAGCGCCCATTACGTTTAGTTGATGACTCCGACAACGGGAGCTTTAAGTTAGTACTCCGTTTTCCCACTAGTGTCATTTACCGGAGTTTCTCCTATATGCAACCATGTTTTTTCTTGTGATGGTTTAGTGGTAGAAATTTCGTGTGTTTGAATTGCTTGCTCTGGCATCCAAGGCGCGGGCTGCGACCTCCATTGGTTGTGCTTTCATGGATGTAGAGGGGACTGTGATTTCGGTTTTTTTATACTGGAAATGTCACCCCTGACTGAAAATTAAAGTTCCTTGCTCTCAGTAGAATTAGGACGGGATGAGGTGCTTGTTTCTGTAGTGGCATATTGCCGAAGAAGTCGCTGTCTCTTTCTAGAATCTTACCTATTCAATGATTTTGAATCTTAAGAATGAGTGATCATTGCTGGCTAATTGATACTATTTTGATTTGCAGGTATTTTGATTATCTTTTCTATATAGATTTTGAAGCTTCAATGGCAGAACCGCGTGCCCAAAATGCTTTGGCGCATCTCCAGGTTAGCTCTTTGTTAACTCTCTTGACCAGAGTTCAGTGTCCATGTTTTGCAAGTGATTGAGAAAAGTCCTTTTGTTGTTTGAAATCTGAATCTTCGTGGATTTTCTAGAAGCTCATGTACGCTTTTGTTGCAGTAAGCTATACTGTTGTCGTCGTTTTGGATCTTATCATTTGGAGTTGAAGTAAACTCTATCGTTATATTGTTGTTTCAGTATAGAAATTTTTATAGGTTTTGCTAATAGATCCAGCAAACTCACATTGACCTCACTTTTGTCATGTCATGTGATTGGTCCATCTTTTATTGTGATCTTCTATCAATGATATGTGGCATCATGCACCCGTTTGCTGCACTGGTTTTTAAGGTGCAGATTGCTTCTTATGACTCGCTTGCAGGAATTCGCGACGTTTCTTCGTGTGCTTGGTTGTTATCCTGTAGATGCTTTATGAATCGTGGTATGTGATTGGTGACAGTCTCCAAGGTCGATCATCATAGCCTAGATGGTGAACGTGTGTTCTAAAGTTGGTGCTTTGTTCTACTCTATAACGCAAATGATGCCTATTGAAGCCCTTGCCAAGAGCATGTAAACAGAATACCAAAAGATAGATCCCGATCAGATGGACTCTCATGCATTGTTTCAGCAGGTCTCCTTGGTTTGAAAATTTTGATTCGTAGCTGACATTATCATAGTACATCTTCGGTTTTCTGAAAGGTTGGAGTCCCCAGATCACAACTTATTGCCAAGTTGTGGAGTTCTCTTCGCGTTCTTTATGTGAATTGCTTATGACACCAACTTATAAATAGGTAATTGCTAATCACCCCCCATACCCCAAACCACCTCAAACCCACCCCCAATGAAGGGGAATAGTGAAGGGAGGTGCACTATTTGGGGGGTGATTAGCACCCCTCTTATGAATATCATTTGTTGACGTTCATAACTTTTCAGACTGGAGTGTTTGTTCAACCTTATATTCAATGTAAAATGCTTCAGGTTGGTTTAAGAGCTCCTCGATTTTTAAGTGATATGTGATATATTGCTATCCATCAAGCCATATGGAGTGCTGGAAATCTTTGCTTAGGCTGTGGATAGCTTTTGTTAGAAGGAATTCGACAGATCCCTATTATAGCAAGATGTTATACGACTATTGATTGGAAGTGGGAGAATTTGGTATAGTCCAATTAGTTTCAACATTCTGATTCTATTTTAATTATGATGATCCAAATCCTGGTTAATGTAACGATCTTTTTTGAATTAGCATTTCTGTCTGGTTTTTGAAGGTTGATTTACTTAATTCAGTACATTCTGCCATTCTGCATAATTCTTATATCAGGAGAACAATCAACTTTAATAACGTGGCCTACTAGTACAATTTGTCCTTAACTTTTGGAGTGATGTCTGCTGATGCTTCATTGCAACTTCTCTCCAGATTCTTAGATAAAGTCAACTCCATTTTAACATATTATGATCAAGATTGTTTTGGTAATATTGTTTTTTTTTTTTTTGACAGTTAGGATAAGGAGTTCCAACTTCATACCCTCTTTAATAAAGTGATGTGACCTATTCAATTGATTTGAGAAATCAATATTTCAGAAAAGCTCTCCAACTCTATTCTTTGTAGCTGAATTGCTAAATAAGTATCTGAGTGACTGAGTGTACAATAGCAGTTTATGTAAACAGGATGACGAAAGTGATTTCACTACCTCTTGTATGGCTGAAGCTACTTCCAGTCCAGAACAGCTTCAAGAGGTGATCACGGCCTATTATTCTTGCATGCTTAAAGAGGTTTGACGCTGGCTTGATCGCCATTTTCATTGGAGACTAATATCTTTATCTGGTGCAACAGAAAATCGAAGTCGTCTTGGGTCTTGATCAGACTCAGGCGCACATAACCCTTTTCAACACCAAACTTACTCCCATCACGGCCTATGATGCCTGCTGCGTTCAGGACACCATAGCAGTCTTCGTCTTCTTTCCAGTTGCACCTTAACCACGCATAAGCTGCAATATTCGCCACACTATCGAATAATAGCTAGAGATATGAAACCAGTTTTTTTTAGCCATCCAGTAAATTGATGGTGTACAAAAATGTATACCTGGAGAAGGTCCTCTTGATGTACCAAAAAAGGTGCAGAGCATAGGAGGTATTTCTTGGATGGAAAAGCGCTTCGATGATAATAAGGCCTTGTTCAATTCCTCCCAACGAGTACGCATTGTTGTGTACCCGAATTCAAAAAGGACCCTGCAACCGTCTTCTTTCACCACATTCAGGAGCTTCCATGCTCTTAGTTGGGTCTCTCGCGGCACGCCCATAACATTCAAATTCACATACTCCTGCATTCTCTCGTACACTGCCTCATCCTTAATCAATGCCCACCTGAATATAGAAGAGTCGAGTCACTAAGGAATTTATGTTTACCATAGAATATACTCTGTGGTTTACTTAAGAAATTATCTGGGTTGTTGTTTTTGTTTTTTAGGAGAATAAATGTGATCCAAATCAGTTGGGATCATCTATTTTAACTATTTGATCTAAGAAAGCAGTTTGGCTTGGAGATCCTCTTCGGGAATTATTTTGGATTAGTTAGTAGTTTTATAACCCAGAAGAGAAGAGTTCGTTTACCCAAATCTGGTGCCTGCATGCCCAGTGAGTTTGGAGAGTGTAAAGATCATGAGGTCTTCATCAGCTGGAGCTGGAATAGCAGTGAAGTGAGGCCAGTAGTAGGCATGATCATGAATCAACTTGATGTTATTGGGACGATGATTTGAAGCATTAGATCGTTCATCCTCAAAAGCGGACTTTTTTAATAATCCATCTGGATTGTTTGGAGATGTAACAAACTCGACGACAGTATCGTCACTATCAGAAATATTGTTCTTGAAAGATGCTGTGTCGCCTTCGAATCTGTACTTGTCAGACCTGAAGTAATCTGTTTGGATTTGGTAAACCTGCACTTGTAGTTATAGATTAAGAAAACACACGCACAAGGGTTCACTAAACCAAATGTTGCAAGATTGTAATTGATCGGTACTCCATGAATTCATCAAATCAAACCATCTTCATATATGAACAATTACCGGATAAAATGGAATGGATGCAACAACCCTGGCTACAGAAGAGGTTGAATTCGAAGCTGAAAGAGCATGGACAGCAGCATTTAGGAGCTGAGTAGAACCGCCACCGAACACTATGTATTTGTCTTGTGTGACTGCATTTCCGACTATCGCATGGATTCGTAGAATGAGTTTCTCCAGCTCGCTGGAAATGACTCTGCCATCATCAAAAGAATAACTCATGCGATGCCATCCCGCCACCACCATCGCGCTGCTAGCTGCCCGCTGCTTCCAGAAGGGCTCCAAGAAAAACGGATTCCCGCTGTGTGCATAATGAGCCAGAAGACTGCCTTTAGTCTAAAAAATTACTATGTCCTGTAATCAAAGCATGCCGTTTGGTGCTTCACAAAAACACTCATCTATTGATGTATCAGGTCAAGTCCTAACCATTCACAGGATCTTCCCTCACCTTATTGTATCCGGCAAATCTGATTCAGTCTTGTACAAAGGACTAACACTACGTACTAATTTCTAAGGTACGAGTTTCTTCTCTTGGTCTTCTTATGATGCAGAATCCTACATCTTTGAAATTGTATTAGCGCCACCTTTTGGCTATACTACAATAGTTTTGGCCTCGACCCTGATGTGCGACCAAGTAACTTTGATCTCTCATTAAAAAACATGTGATGTGAAAAATTAAGCATACAACACAAGCCAGCATAACGACTATGTGTTTGATAAAATCATCTCTTGTACATGCCGATCAAGGTTGGTGCTAACTTGAGGTGATCTGGAACTCTTAAATATCAAGACATATGAATGAACCAAAGATCTAGTTCAGTGTTATCTGCAGCAGAATCATGAGAAATATCATAGACAAGGAGAGGGCATAAACTGAGACCTGTCGGCATCAGCGACACAACCTTCAGGCGGAAGGATAGAGCAATCAGGGCCAGTGTAACAAGCATTACACTCACAAACTGGTTTCCCATCAACAACCGGCCCATCCAAGAAGGCGCTGCCATGTCCTGAACAAGATATTAGCGCGACAGCCTCCGCTTCCTCTGCCGCGGTTCTGCTCCAGCTTACCTCATGATCTAACTTGTCCAAACTCAACAAGTACACGTTCACTATGATCGAACAGCCGAGGCATAGTGTAAGAAACTTGTTGCTCCTGATCTTTGTCGTCTCGAATCCGAACTCCATGTTGGTTCTCTCTTGGATCACTTCTCAGTACTGTTTTCTTTTCTCGTTTCCACTTCCAATATTAATGGAGGGATATGAGAATCTGTGATCCACTTGACTGTCCTCTGCTTTATCTTGGTAAAATGATTGTGATGGAATCATAGGAATCCATGGAGATTCCATTATCTTTTGTATATACGTGTTAAATTTGAGAATGCTAGCCAGTCTCTTGTAAAATATTTCTCCGAAAACCATTTGTCTCATTGACTACTAATCAAACGTAAAACTCTGATGTCTTGATGATTTATTTGCTTAGTTCACCAAAGATAACGAGAGCGTTATTAGGAAAGAATAAATACAATAATTCATTTTTTGTACTACTCAACAGTATTGTAAGAAGTTTCGTTATTCGTTTTAATGACATAAGAAAATTATGTCACTTGTCAAAATTTAAAGTACATAAATTAAATTATTATTAGCGTTTCATGATAATTTTAGAAAAAATATGTTAGATTGTCTAAAAATGCAAATAAAAATTTACCTCGATAAAAATCAAACTGTTGTATTTATTCCCAGACGAAAGAAATAATAAACCTATCACTGTTGCGTTTGTTCAGTGAACTCTCGTATTAGACTAATCATGATGGTGGAATGATGGAAAATTCCAAACTAATTTGGCCAAAGCATCTTCCCACGGATTGTGATTCCTGTCTTCTTTGGTTTTTTGTCAAAGGATAAACCTGTCTTCTTTGCTTTAATTCTTGAATCTCCTACTCTTCCACTAATCTGTGTTGCTTTATTTCTGATGGTGATGTATTTTAATAGAGTAGTATTTTTTTTAATGAATGGAGCAATATTTAGAAATTGATAGTTGGGGAAAAAATCTCGTCCTTGCACTTGAGTACCACATATTTATGAATGGAATCCAAGCCTAATTGTCGATAGAACCAATCCAAGACAAAGTTAGTTACATCAGCAAGAATATTTCAACCATTGATGAATTCCCACTGGTGGCATGCACATCGGCCTCTTCCCACTACTAGGATCAGACTCTTCTCGTGTTTCTACTATGCACATACAAAGATCAACTATACTAAATTCCGGTAGATGTGACTACATAATTTGTTTGTGTTGCATTAATCAACTAATGAGGGGTAAAGTGAAGCTGCGTAACATATGTGGATCGTTCTAGTTCGCAACTCCTGTACTAGGTTATAGCCATGCACCAAAGTTCAGCCTGTGCAGGGCGAGCACAAAAGCGGAGTAATCAAAGAATCCACCATCATCAAACAAGAATCAAAAGACGAAACTTTTCGTGTCAGCGGCGAAAGCTTGTCATCTGTAAGTAGCAAATTCTAGTGTTCAACATGCTTCTTAAGATCCCAGACACAGAACAGGCGCATCATTCACACATTTACATAAGTATGCTCTAATTCGTAGGGTACATGCCACTTTTGTCATATTACACCCAAAAGCATCGACATATTGTTTGTTGGAGTGTCACAAGGCGTTACCAGAAGCGGATAGTATACAATGTCAAAGTCAAGCTGCTTCTGCGAATCCAACTCTCGAATTACCATAATCGAAAACTGTGTGGTATTGACCCATGAAGATATCACCCAGGATCCTACATACATATAACAAGAACAATCATCAGGAAAGGGTTGCACACGAGCAATTCAGCTGCTGCAAATTAGTTTATATTAGACAAGTCGAGAGCTGAATTATAGATAAGAAATATACCAGAGAGGTCCACGAGGAGGGGCAACATCTAAAGCTATGAATCCGCTGATGCATTGTGCAACCTCTCCTTCACCGACTTTGAGAACATACTGTAGAAAGAAGCAAATAATCAAGCAGCTGGTTTTAAGATGCTAGAAAATTGATGTTATACAAGTCACAAAGAAAAAGAAAAAGAAGAGAAAAGAAAAGAAAAGAAAAGGAGAAGGAAAAGGAAAAAGAAAGAAAGTACAAATAAGAAGAAAAAAAACGATCACATAAAATGGTCCTAAGAAACAGGCAACGCGGTCGGTGAATTTCTGAAATCGGTGATCAGGGAAAGTTGTAACTCGTATCTACCTGCTCTGGAGGGAGGTCGAAAACTTTGCCACCGATAGTAAAGGAGACAGTGGGCAGTGAAGAAAGACTGGCGCAATCAACAGCTGACTCTCCCATGGGACTGGGCAACCGTTCGCATAGCTGCAGTTATGTAGAGATCTAGATCAATACATGGAAGATGCAATTTCAGGGGGAAAAAAAAAGATAATGCAATACTATAACCTGGTTAGCATAGTTTAAAATTCTTTCTTCCGTCTCATTTTGCCTCAATTGATTTTGTATCCATACAACTGCCATCTCACAAGCTGTGCACGTAGCATCATGCAGACGACCAGATGACCTCCCATCTTCCTTTTCAACAACGCGCTCAATACCCATACTGCAGTAAGTTCATGGTTTAGGTGATAGTTTGAGAAACAATTTATCCAAACTAGGCTATATCATCCACACGAAGAGACAGAAAAGGAAAACCCTCATTGAAAAACAACAATTCAGGACACTAAAAGCACTTCTTAATCAAACAAGATGTTTAACCTACCTTACACCTCGTTCCCCATCGAATGTGCATAGCCCAATCTGTGAGCATATCTTTTGTGGTTGAGCCTGCAGAATAGAAGCCACAAGAAGCAAGGTTAAATTCCAGGAAGACATCAGAGAAGGAAAAAAGAAGAAGCAGAAGACCCCTTAAACAGCAACATTTCTCAGTAGTTCACCTCTGCAACCAACATATCCAGTATGGTTTTTCCATACTGTGAAACCACTGTCTTGCATTCCACGCTTAAGACCCCAGAGGCGCCAATAGCATGGTTGATTTGCGTAATAATTGCCTGAAAAGAAATTCAAAATAACAGACTTGAAAAAAAAAAAAACCTTCTAGGCTGGTTTGAACATTACCAGATGCAGCAAGAATGTTACTTATATGAGAAAACCAAAAGCACAATATTATTACTCCATCCGTCCCGAATAAATTACAAAAAAATTGACTTAACATGATTATTTATATATGTTTTTGACTATGGGTTTTGACACTTATGTCCTTGTGAGTGTGAAGAAAAAAATATGAGTCGATGAAGAAAGAGAAAATAATGACCATGAAGATGATGTGAAAAAATAAGGATGTGTTAGACTTCTAGACATTGAATAGTTGCCATTTTTTGAAACATTACAATTTATGTGGAACATCCATTTTTTGTTACGTCTCGCAATTTTGTCTCGCAATTTGTCTAGGATGGAGAGAGTACTTAACAAAAGGTTTTCTTCCCTGATGACATTTGCCGCATGCCTGCAGTAAGCTGCTCATAGAGAACACCAAATATAAGCTTTCACCGCTTTTCTTTCAATTTATAGCACTTTCTCTATTTATGTCAATAAATGTGCATATATTGGTTTATAGTTCAAGGATCTCATTATGCTTCAGAAGAAAAACCTAAAGTAGGTACAGGAGAAGTAGATACATACCGTTGGGCCAGCCAGTAGAGAAGTCCCAGAGTCGGCTATTGCAGAGCAGCCTCCAGCGCAGTATCCTGAAAAAGTATTTTCCAATATCCCAGATCTCAAACCAGAGGGTTTAGTGTATAAAAAGTCCCATAGACTTCTAGAGCAAAGATGCACAACCGTGAAACTGATTCAGGATAGTAACAGTCTAAACTCACCGGTTGTCTCGGTTCCGATAAGCACATCATCCAAAGCAAACTGCAATATTAAGGGATTAGACTTTCAGCATTGACTTCTAAGTAAAAAATAAAAGCATGTGATCTGCATAAGGAAGCAGAGTACAAAGCAGACCAACCTGCCAGTACCCCTTCTGAGTTACAGGAACGTAAGTGTGATTGCCCTTGAAGTGACTTGGGTCCACACCACCAAATACAATTTCACCACCTTCCTCGTCTTCAGCATTGCGATTCAGCCAAAATGAAAATACGGGTTCATTTACAAGACCTTGTTCCACCATATTGTACCTACGGAGTTGAAAACAGTTGTATAAAGTAGCATAAAATACTCCTCACAAGAACTAAGAAGAATAAGGAAAGAGGCATTCCAAACTTCAAATTACAACTGCATAAGAATTCTAAACATAAATGCAAACATTTTTCTTAAGACTTTAGAATACCATGATTCAAAACAATGATAGTATAAACATTAGTCTCAACATACCAGACGGGGACAACATTCCCCACAGAGATCTCTTGGAACCCAAGCCCAAGAATACCATCGAACTTGGCTGCCACAAAGGTGAGACTGGGTTCTTTTGTTGCTTCAATAAAATCCTGGAGGGAAAAAAATATGCAGCATTAATAGGAATCGAACAACAAAAGAGAGGCCACAGACAGATGAAATAACTGCACTGAAAGTCACCTGACTCTCGACAACAAGATCACCAACTTTAACGCAATCTTGGCTGAAGAAACCAGAGATTGCTCCAGTCCCATAATGAATAGCAGCAGCTTTTCCTGCAAAAAGAATAGAATGAGATATGCTGACATGCTCACAGGCATAGTAGCGATCAAAGGGGGAAAGGATCATGTTAAACAAAATTCATGTCAAGCTTGGGGCAATCAACCATTAACAATTGGCAGGACCAAAAACAAGGAGGCAAGATGCTCCCGCGAAAATAGTAGCCTGAAGTTCACTATAGGAGGTGAAACTTTTATTAGACCACAGATGCCAGACAGGGTGCAATGTTGTTCTATATATTCTCTTAACTTTCGGTCATAAATTCCAATAGTATTTACAAAAATCTTCCTGGTTTCCAAAATCTTCCTCCTCCTTTTCCAATGCTGAATCTGCTTGCACCAGTCTAATCCCCTCTCAAACTTCATTTACAAAAATGGTGCGACATTTACAATGCATTGTTAACTAGAAGGTCTATAATATCAGGTCCTAGCTTTTAACATTAAACTAAGTCGAATTAAATTAAGTTGCAAAAAATAGGCTGCTAAACTGGCATGCAACCACAAGATTTGGAGTGACAGGATGATCCAACATAGTGCACTCAATTGTACGTTTCATGAATGCTATTATATGAAGTATGAACTTCTACTGCAGTAAGTTTTTTTTATTCTTTTTCCTATTTTAGACTCTGCACACGCTTCATATATAATTTTGAAAACGATTAACTATCTCTGCAACGGCCTAAAAGCAGATGTCTAGTAGTCAATATCACTTCAACCACGATCAGGGAACAAGGCCGTACCATTCTTCTGGTATGTGCTTGACCTGCCAGACTTATACTTCGAGTGGAGATAGCAAGCGATCTACACATCAAAATAAAGCATTAGCCCCCAATCCAACAAATCTCAATTATAAAGAAAAAAGTATTCGAACCAAAATGGAAAAGAGAGCAAAGCACTTACAGAGAAATAACACTTTGCTGACGGAACCCAGAGATTAGAGCTTCCTGTATCAAATATGACCGTGAATTTCTGTGGAGGAGTCCCAATACCAATCTCACCAAAGTATTGAGCGTCCAGGTAGTTTTTCAGAGTGACGATATCAGCATCACCAGAGTTCTCAAGATCATTTCCAAGTGCAAATTTCCTCATGTATCGATCAAGTGGTTGTCTACCCTTGCAACCCTTATGAGAAGAAAACTGGTTGACATCCAACTTATGCTTTTTCAACCCAACTCTAACCAAGCGATCATTTGACACAGCAATGACAAGGGGTGACAATAGAAGAAAAAGGAGCAGCGCAGACGTCACGGATCCTATATAATGCCCCATACTGTGAAACAGGAAGTCTACGTCAAATTCATGAGGAAACAAAGACATCAATTCTCAACAAGATAGCTCACAAGAGAATTGCAGCAACTCCTGGCTAAACTACACCATTCACCTTTAAAGACAACTAGTACAAAACTGATGTTCATGTGAAGTACTAGAAGTAGAAACTAGCAAAGAACAATCACTTAGCCAGCTTTTTTGCAGGCAAGCGAATCCAAAATCAACTTTGATGATTTCTACTCAACCAAAGACACTATTAGCCACAAAAGCAAGAATGAAGCCTCCTCCCTTCTAATTCTTTCTAAACAACAATCAAGTTACATAGCTCCCTCCCAAAGCAACAATACTACCAACAAACTCACTCTCTATCCTTAAGCAGGATGGATTAGTTAGTGGATAGAAAGACAATTGCCTCCCAAAACAAACACTCGAGTAAAAAGCCGTGATAATGAAGCTTGATTGTTTTGTTGATATTCATTGAACTTACAATAGTGACAAAATACATGCCATAAAAATACGAACACCATCTCTTAGATTTTCACAAGCGAAAAAAACTGAGAGTGATTGTTTCATTCCCGGGACGAATAATTCCTTGTGTTGTTGCTATTGTTGTCATCATTTCTCAAGCTTTTTTCATGCATCATATCATCTTATATTCATATTCGCTCCACTGAACCAAGATCGCTCTTCAGACATCAATCTCTCGATAGGAAAGCAACTAATAAACTCCAAAGAATCAACAAACAGTTACACTTCACCAAACAAAGAACATCAAGAAATCAATCAACCGAATCACGCTGACTAATAACAGCAACAGAAACCTAACACCACAAGACCAGCTCAATTCCGCGATCGCACGATCGTGAACTCGATAGACGATCCGAGTATGAAAAGTCAAAATCAATAATCCCCAATCAATAAACAACAATCAAGCAGCACCAAAACCCTAACCTGATCACTATAATTCAGTAAATTAATTGATCGATCGATTGATGAATTGACCGAGAGATGGAATAAAATTAGATACCTGAGAGGGAATCTTGGGAGGCGACTTTGTGTCGAGGGATTTATCAGCGACGAAACAGAAAAATGGGACGTGTTTGAGTGTGGGAAGGAAAAGAAACACGAGGCTAGTGGCCGGTTGATTGATTGGTAGATAGATTAGATTCCTTGAGTGAAGTGGTTAAGGACTGTTTACAAACGATGGTAGGTAAATTGAGACAATGGAGTATATTTTATCCGGAAAAAAAATTAATTAGATATATTATTGAAATGATTAAATATTATTTTTTAAAAATATATTATAAAATATTAATAATAATTTAAATTATATATTTTAATATAATATTAATGATTTAATTTTTTTACGTCGATAAGTCACAAAACAAATCTACATTAAAATATGTTGAATAATGGAGAAAAAAAAATCAAACATTGTAGGAGTATTTATTTTGAAACAATAAGAGTATTTATAAATTATCAAAATAATATAAAAAATCGTGATCTGAATATAAAGAAGTGATGAAAGAAAAAAAAAAGATACAATGCCAGTCAAAATTACACTACTTGTTCGGGGACAGAAGTCAGTGGCTGTTTTCTAATATTGATGGGCCAGTGGGTTGGGCCATGCATTTGCTCTTTAACTTATATTTTGGGCTACAGATTTTGCTCGTTAACGGATTTGCTACAGATTTTCTAATACGGAGTATAGTCTTAGATTCTTGGCAGAACCTATTGGACCAAAATTCCCAGGCTGGGCCAAACTGCAAAGGTGTTTGAAGTTGGATCAATTGTTTGAGGTTGCTCATTGTTTGAAGGTTGCTCCTTTAAAAAAAAAACTAAAATTGTTTGAGGTTGCTTTTATATTATTACTGTGAAAGATACTATTGCGTGATAATTTCTAGCCGGAGAAATACAATGATTTGGTTTGGTTTTATTTTTCATAAGGATGAGAGCCAGGGTACGAGGATTGACACATGAACCATATATGTAGTATACATATATGTTTAGATGCAGTGTCACTCTAAATTTCAATTGTTACGCTCACCCTCCGTTGGATCGAACCGTCACTCCGCAGTATACATATATGTTTAGATGCTAGATTCTTCTAACTTCAGATGGTTTAATTTGAAGTGTGTGTATCTATAATAAATCCAACTGCGAAGCCCGAAGCAATGCTATCATTATTCCAAAAAGAAAAAAGAAAAAAGCATATCGTGCTCTTAGATTTGCGTGGTTACTTAAAGATCATGATCGCGACCGTGGTCCCTTGTATACATCTCTTGTCCTTCGTTGCTGCAACACATACATGGAACAAACCAGAATAGAAATTGGTAATGATAACGTTGAAGGTTGAACTATAGTTCTAAAAGAGTACATCACTGTATCAGAATCCAATTATAAATATGGCCGCACGTTCTAGTATCTTGTAGTACCGAGCCCACTCCATAAATGGGTTATCTCTACTCTCTAGAGTTTTCTCCCTACATATATGTTGTGATGCATGACCTCACCTCTAGTTTTTAGATATATGAAGTCAAAGTCAAGAATTTGTATAAATATAGTACTACGGAAAGTACAAAAATATGTGGATTCTTGACTGTCACAACTGAATTTTTGTCTCTCGGAAACTTCGGATGGTTAGCTAAGGGTAATTGCTATTTACCCCAATACAAATCAAGGGGAATAATGAGGGAGGAGAGAGGTGATTAGCATCCTTCTTAGCTGAGTCATACTAAGATATTTTAGCTAGCAGATCACAATATATAATTTAGAGAAGGTGAATTTGTAAAATATTTGTTATTTCAAATCACCTATACGAATTCACCTTATTTTAAAATAATTAAAAAGAATAATATATCGAATTAGCCTATTTCTTGATATCTTTCAAGTGATTAAAGAATGATTGATTATCTTGAATAAACCTTTCTTGACCATCTTATTGTAAGATAGATAACCCAAATTCGCATCATGTAACAATTTTGAGCCGCGCCAAGCACATGGAACACATCAATGAGTCCAATGCGGCTGCTCTACATGATAGGAGTATATTGTCAAATATGGCGATGTTGAAAGTTTCAGCCTGAAACAAACAGCAAATACTGGAGTACTGATGAACAAGATGATTAAATCTGACCACAAATAAAACAAAATAAAGAAAAGATCAAAGTCACATACAATACTAGTTCGGACCATATTTGGGCTATAACTATGCGAAAGAGGTACCAATGAAGTTGATTGGGCGACAAAAGTCCTGTTAATTTTCTCTCCTTGTCACAGATTTATTGATTCAACAACGAAAATTCAACTTACAAATAAAGTGTGCGTCGATCACTGTTTGCGTCACAACAAACCAGACAAAATATCAATACTCCAATAAAAAAGACCAAGACTATATCGACACACTCCAAATAATTAATCTAACAATGTTGACTGCTCAATGTTATCAACCGCCAGTCAAACATTAGTCATCGAAGAGCCAAGCACGACAATACTTCGTAGTTCATGTTCCTTTTATATACGGAACATCTGTTATCGTGAAAGCACCATCGTATAAATAGGCATGCACGATCAAATCTAGATTGATTAAAGTACCTAATATTTTGTAATCCCGACGAAACAGAAGGTGTAACGTGTACGTACCTGTGGATGAGCTGCGTAACAAACTCATACTATTGGTGCAAATTTTGTAATCTAATATTTTCTAGGGACGCTGACACTCAAGATATAGTTCTCAAATCTAGAATACAGTCCCTAATCTTGGCTAAGTACTCTATATTTCTATGTCTAAGTCGTGAGACATAGAAGTAACGAATTGACAGCAGTACAAATAAACCTGTGCAGCATCCGGTTTGCCTTATCGGCTAAAAAATAAGGCGACTACAATAACATAGATAAAGGAGCAAAATTTGGTTGCTTTTCATGGATAATTACTCAAAACATACGACTGCAAATAAATAGAAAGCGCAAATAGCATGTAACAAAAGAGAGAATGCAAAGAATGTAACAAAAGAGATAATCATGCACAGAAGAAAAAAATTATGGAACTCAAACAAGAAGCAAGAAAAACTTGTTTTTTCATGGATAATTACCCAAAACATACAACTACGAATAAATAAGAAACAAACATAACAACTCGCTCTATTCCGTCATCGCTCTATTCGTTTGATTAAAGAAAAATTCTTTGAAGCTTTTTTCTTCTTCTTCTTTTTTTTATAGTAAGAACATAACAACTGCTTACCATAAGTAACTACATGCAAGTTGCCAAGAACTCTTGTTTCCTCTATTGGTTGAGATGGTTGTTACAATTCGTACAAAGTAAAACTGTTGAATAAGACTTGAACACGAGAACCAAATCAACATACTTGGTTGATGCTGCAAGACAAAATTACTCCTAAATAGATGTAAATCAAGAATAGTCCCTCCTTCCAGAGGTATAGGAGTTCCCCTGCTATATTAGGTGACACAACAATTTTTCACTACTATACTGTAAAATTATTTGATCTGAATTATGCTCAGAATTCCAACAAAAAGATTAGCCTATTATGTAAGTCAAAGTTTATCTGGACATACTCCTTCAGTAATAATGTTGCTTATAGTTTTGGAGAACCCGAATATCTAAGGTGAAGCTTTAGAACTAGAAACGACCTTTTCAAAATGACTCATCAATGACATACTGAAGCAACGAGCTGTAGCAAGTATCTCCATTGAAGGTGCATCCTATATATAAGCCTATCAGGTATGATGCACTCTATTCCCACAACACAGGCAACAAAACTCAAACATCCCATATTTCAAATGGCTAACAAGGAGGATCAAAATCGTACCTCTGATCTTTGCGAGAGGATTACTGTAACGAACAAACTTCATAGAGCTTTCAATCTCCTCATCCTCTCCCTGCTCTTTTCTCTCCTCGCCTATCGCCTCGTCTCACTCCGCAGCCATAGAGAACTTACTTGGATTGTAGCGCTTCTCTGTGAATCGTGCTTCACTTTTGCTTGGATTTGCACAACCTCGACGAAATGGGAGTACGTTGAGTACACCACTCATCCCGATCACCTCCTCAAAAGGTAGCATCCGATGCCGTACTTTTTTTCTTTTTTTTTTTACATATCTGTTGTCACATGATTTCTGTGGTTCAGTAGTTAGCCACCATGATGCTTACTAAGAAATCAGCTTATAAAATAACTCAAGAACATGAAGATAATAGTTTGATCAAAATGTTTACCGAGTAGCTCTTCATGTCGACATCTTCACTCAACAGAATTATGGGCAAAAAAATTCTAGAAATGAAGGGAATTTACCATGAGCTGTGGGTCTTGATGACAGGGTAAATGATCTGCCTCCGCTGGACATTTTTGTCACCACAGCAGACGCAGTGCTAGAGCCTCCTATTCTCACTGTCAATACAGTGCTCTCTTTGTTGGCAGTCGATTATCCGGCTAACAAGCTCGCCTGCTATGTCTCCGATGATGCGTGCTCTCCTCTTATCTTTTATTCACTTCAGCAAGCTTCCAAGTTTGCAGAGCAGTGGATTCCCTTCTGTAAAAAGTATGGTATTCAAGTTCGGGCGCCTTTTCGTTACTTCTCCCAATCTTCATCATCCCAAAACGAGACTCCAGGGTTTCTCCAAGATTGGCGGAAGATGAAGGTCAGTCTTCTTTTAGATACATTCCTATCAATGGAACCTCTCCTGTTAGAAAATATCGACACTCTCTCAAGGACTGTTGTTTGGCAGGATGAGTATAAAGAACTGAGCCAAAAAATACAAGATGCAGCAGAAGGATCTTATGCAATCGATTTAACTGGAGATTTTGCAGCTTTCAATGATACAGCAAGAAATAACCATCAGCCAATAGTCAAGGTAGCAATCCAGTCTTTGGATTGACGCATAACGCATACAGAAAATGCATAGATCTGTTCCCCTACATGTAAAATGGGTTTCTCGTCAACCAGTTGAGCCTAACCATAATATTGATCGACTTATCGTACATGTAGATCATAAGGGAGAACAAAGGCCATGAGGAGGGAGTACCCCATATTGTTTACATAGCACGGGAGAAACGCCCGAAGAGCCCCCATCATTACAAAGCTGGTGCCATGAATGTTCTGGTAACAGCATCTACTTATCAATCATACTCGATTTGAGTACCAGAAGCTCAGAACACGTGATCTGACTATGGATCAATCTCATCATCCCATCATTATAGCAATATTTTCCATCCTATTATCTTCTGCTCTGAACTGACAATACTGTTTACCTTTTTACAATGATAATCAGACTAGAGTCTCTGGCTTGATGACCAATGCTCCTTTTATGCTAAATTTGGATTGCGACATGTTCGCCAACAATCCTAGAGTTGTGCTTGAAGGAATGTGCCTACTTCTTGGTTCCAAAAGTGAGCGAGACTCTGGCTACATTCAGTTGCCTCAGAAGTTCTATGACGCACCAGAATCGGACCCATATGGAAACCTGCTACTTGTCATGTACCAACATGTAAGCATGCCTCAGACCATGAAGAGAACAAATAGATTTTCAGCTTTAGTTCGACCCAAACTTTCAATCGTGACCAGCATCTGTTGCGTTAAACGTCTAAACCTCCATCATGTTGGGTTATTTTGTTCCACAGTATCTAAGTCGGGGAATGAATTCATGTCAAGGACCTTTCTATGGAGGCACGGGGTGCTTTCACAGAAGGAAAGTTATCTACGGCTCAACACCAGAAGAGTCATCCCATTTCAAAGGTAAGCCTTTATTGGAAATAAATTTTCATGGCAGCAAAATCCTTGATCTTCTAAGTTTACAAATACAAGCGCTCTCTTTTTTCGCAGAAGGCTTATCGGAGAAGCAAATAGCACAGAGATTCGGGAATTCTACAAAATTTTGTAAATCAGCGGCTCAAGTTTTGTCAGGATCAGCATACAAGTGGGATCACAGTATCTCATCCTCCCTAGATGAAGCAAACTATCTCGCAGGATGCGATTATGAGAATGACACCTGCTGGGGCAAAGAGGTCCGCCATTACAATTCATTTATTATCCATGGCAGAATGTGAGACTAAACTCACTTTAATTGATTTCAGGTGGGATTGAGGTATGGATCGGCAACGGAAGATGTTTTTACTGGGTTGAGAATTCAGTCAAATGGCTGGAAATCGATATTTTATTCACCTAAACCAGATGGCTTTCAAGGCTCCGCACCTGCAGATGGACCTGCTATATTAACCCAACAAAAGAGATGGACGACAGGGCTTCTAGAGAGCCTATGTAGTGAACTCAGTCCACCTCTAGGCGTCATTTTCGGCAAACTTCAGCTAAGGACTTGCTTGGCATACCTATGGTGTTTCACTTGGGGCCTGCGCTCTATCCCTGAGCTCTTCTACATTGTCCTGCCTGCATATTGTATCATCACAGGTTCTACATTCTTGCCCAAGGTAAGGATTTTAAAAAGTTCTAGTTTCTTGTTTTGCTACGATACCCGGCCTCTATATTTATTTATTTACTCTCAAACATACCTATGCAACTAACTACAAAAACCCCCATTCTGGGCCTCAAGCAGTCAGTCTCTGAGATCACAAAAGTAGAATTAGTCATTCCCAAAAGCTACACACACAGCCCAAAAGGTATTTAATTATTTTTAGGGATCGATGTTTTCAAGAGAAATTAATAGGCCACATACAAGGATAGAATTGAATGATAGGCTTAATGAGGAACAAATACGGACTCTGAGCTGAAGAAGCATTTGATACATCAAATCACCCAATGTACAAGCAGACATTCATCACTTTCGACGGTACAACAATATCCCAGGGATGATGAAAGTTCTAAATGACAGTTTCATGATGCAGATAGAAGAGCCCGCCATATTCATTTTCGTGGCACTGTTCATCAGCTACAATATCTACACACTTTGGGAATCCTATCAGATGGGCTTCTCGACAAAAATATGGTGGAATAATCAGAAGATGAGCAGAATAAATCCTATAAGCTCATGGCTGTTTGGGCTCTTGAGCCTCGTACTCAAGCTCCTAGGCATATCTCAAACTGTATTTGAAATAACACAGAAGGACCAATCTTCATCAGAAGACAATGGCACTAATAATCAGTCTCAGGGGAGGTTCAGCTTTGATGGATCACCAATATTCATACCAGGGACAACAGTTGTGATCTTGCATCTATTATCCTTAACAATGGCTTTGTCCAGTTTGCTGCACCGAAAAGCCTATGGTGTAGATGGTCGAGGGTTAGGGGAGATACTATGCAGCGTATTGGCTCTACTATACTTATCGCCTTTTCTAAGAGGACTCTTCAGCAAAGGGAAATATGGCATTCCCGCATCAAGTGCGTTCAAATCAGGTCTACTCGCCCTGTCGTTCGTGTATTTCTGTAGGAGAAGCGGAATGTAACCATGTAAACTAGCTATAGCATCTTCCTAAAGGAAATACCTTACTTTCAGTTTCTAGAGAAAGTGTAGTTGTCTGAGAACATTAATAAGGCTCCAATGTCAAAGGGGGACAGATATACAAGAATAGTCCAAAATCTATCATAATTGAGTAAGGGGCAAATAAGTAACTTTGAAATCCCCCCTTTTTTACATGCAATGATTTTTTACGTGGAGTAAGTGTCATTGTTCATAATCTCTAAAAATAAAGCACTAATATAGTTCAGAGCTATCATCCCTCTCTTCCCTTCATCTCTCTCTTTCAACACAATTGATATTTTTAAATTCACAATGGCGACACTGGTGTCTAGCTTGATAAAAGAGATACTATAAAACGTGAAAAAAGGGTTCTTAGGTATGTGATATAGCGAATCTGAAAGGAGTCACTTGATGCTAATAGCTTCATAACATCAACCACCACCTAGTTTTGATAAACCAAATGTTCGAATTCAAATGCTTATAAGGTAACATATAATATGCATAGTAAAATGGAAATCCTGTCTAAATACAACATACTAGGATTACTTTTCTTCTTTGTTGCTTGAAGTAAAATCATAATAGCTGGAAGCATATCAGCTCATAGAACAGTAAACAGAAATCCTTAAATATTTTCTTTACAAAACCTGATCGCGGCTGTTGGGTTGGTGCCACGAATCGAGTGATATAGGTTCGGATGATCGGTACGTGTCGTGGAAAGCCCGGGTTGAGAAGGATGCTGTTGGTTCTGTTTGTCCACCCGCCCGGGTCAGCCCTCAAGGGCTTTCCACCCGGGCGGGTGGTTGCGACAACGCCAATTTGCTGTTTTTCCCGAGTTTTTTTTTATCTTTCTTATTACTTTGATGGTTTCCTAATAAAACTATGATATTGTCTGGGGTATTATAAGATGTAAGCCACACACCACACGAGTTTGTACTTCTATTATCTTTCATGAGAGAAAAACACATAGAGAGTTACAAATATTGTGAGATTGTAATCTCCTTGTTCACTCTTGTACTCCTTAATTCTTAGTGAATTGTTTTTTCTCCATCGTCCGTGGTTATATGCTCCCATTGAATTAGGGGTTTCCAGGGAGAATCATTTGTGTTCTTGATTTCATCTTGCGATAATTCTAGCAGCGGCGTTATCTTTCGTCTTGAAATAAAATCTGAACTATCACAATACCGATGCTTTATATGCAATCATTTTACAGAGTCAAAAAGATTTAAGGGATGTAGCAACCCAAGAACAATTAGAATGCAAGACACCGATGCTTTATATGTGATCATTTTACAGAGTCAAAAAGATTTAAGGACGTAGCAACCCAAGAACAATTAGAATGCAAAACACTCAATAGTTAAGCAACTTGTCATCGACAACTGACATCGAAGACATATAAAGTCATCGCTTAAACCCTATCTAATGTTGTGCGACCAGACAAGCGCTTCACCTTGCCATATCAGGAAATTCTCCCCCCTGAAACTCTAACTACTATGCTAAGCAGTAACCTTAAGCTGAACATTTCAACAAAAATGCGCCGTGATCGATACCCAGCTAGCGCCCCTATCTCATCCCATAATTGTTCAATTTCAATGGACTCTTAGCATCAGTAACACTACGAAACGACAACCAACAATCTAAGTTCATAAACCACACGACAATGAATACCGAAAGGTCAACATCAAAACCATAAGCACATTCGATCACGAGGTATAGTTATCGAAATTAAACCTAACAATTCCCAATGAATTCTCCATCTCGAGGGCGAATTTCACGATATTACGGGTCAAAACGACGAGTTTCGTCCATTGTCGATGTCTGGATGAATCAGGGATCTCAGGCTTGATTGGAATCGAGAGCTCTGTTGATTGGGACAAGATACATTCATCGAGAGCTCTGTTGATTGGAGTCGATTTCGGTTGCGGTGGAAGATCGGAGATCGAACCACTTCACCGGCGACGGTCACTCGAATTCTCTTCGGGCTGAATGGGAAATCGGACAGTCTGTTTGAGAGAGGGCTTAGACCATTCGTTTATTTCCCCCATCTCAATCCCCATAATACCGTATTAAAATATTTTTGTAATTTAATTTTTCAGTTAATCCCATAACATATTTTTTTTATATTGATTTTATGTATAGATTTGTATATTTTTAATTTATTAATTTTTTATAATATATTATTAATGTTTTTAGAATATTTTAGAATATAATAATTTTTTATTAATTTTTAAAATAATATATTTTATTTTATTTTTACCTAAAATAATTTAATTTTCTAAATATTTGTACTTTTTTTAACAAAAATATTAATTTTATTTTATTTTAATGGTATAAATTATATAAGGAATAGAATTTCGGTTCCTCAAATATATAAAAAATATAAGATATGAAAAATCATATAGGGATAGAGATATAGATAGAAAATCTGTTCTGTGACTTATTTTTAACAGATTCTCAATGTATAAGGATAAAGAATTATATAAAAAAACTACTACGAGTGCTCTAAGTCGATCAAAATCAATTGATTAAGGTATTTGAGATGGCATATAATTGGTAGAAATTGTTTGATTTCGTTAACTGTGATTTTATGTTTGCGTTGAATTATATGAAATTTGATAAAGAAATAATATTTTTTTATGAGAATGTGATTCATTGTAACAGTTACGAGAAAAGATAATAAATATACTATAATAGAGCATTCTTTCTAATCGTGCTTCCAATGCTATTACTCTTCTTCAGGTGATTCAGACCTTAAGATATAGTACTACAAATCTTAATTATGAAATCGACATGCTTAATTTGTTTTGACTCGGACGTTTTCTTGTGTACTATATATCGTGCAGTTCATAGCTGCTAGCTCTGAGACAAGGCCTTCTTCATTCCTGAGAGGTACATAGCCGAACCTTTTGTATTTCTCTGGCTTTTACATACATTACCGAACAACACAACACAGATAGTAGTTAGAGTGCGTGTTCCTTTTCCGTGTGTGTAGAAAGCTCTTCCCGATATTTTCTCCATCTACAGGACTCGAACTCGATATCTGCTTAAAGGGAATCCAGCTCTTAATCACTTGGACCAACATGTGTTGGTTATATTTTCAGTATTTTTTTGTCATACGAAAATCATGATGAAAGAGCACTTTTGGTGTGCCCTACCAATTCTCTTCTTTTCTGGAAGATGACACAATCCTAGTGTTCTCAGTATTAATTTTCTTTTAAGGAAACAACTGTACAGAGAACGCATTTTTGAATTGTGCTATCTTGAAAAAGATGGAAGCTACTCATTCCATCTGGCGTACAGTGTAGCATTCCGCATATATAGGTTTCAGCAGATATATCAACACAAGAGAAAAGGAGAGCAACTAGGTGCAAGCATGCCTGAGTGTAATCAAAGACTGCAGGAGAGTTGAAGGGGGATGTTGCTGATATGTTTGGTCCTTGATTTAATGAATCTTGAAGTAGTTGTATAAAGTCAAAAAATAGCTACTGCTATGCCTGATATAAACTATGTACTTGTTGGTTTCATCTATATAAAGAGCTGAAAATAGAAACAGAGGAATATGCCATAAGGAAATAGGCTACCGCGACTACACTATTTTTTACGACATTAACTTTTCTATTTCTTTCAGTAGATATGGTAAAGTTTCAGTATTTTAGAATGATGATGTTGCTTGTACGAAGTCCTAAATTTTCCTTTCTACACTACATTCCTTGCTGCAGCTAAAATAGTATACTACCTGTTTCCGTTCCTGAAGTTGACAAACATCTCGAAACCTTACGAGCATTTGAGGGTCAGAAGCTTGATCGTTGTAGGCGCACTGGTGAAGGTAATTACTATTCCACACAACAGGATTTTTTGCCGTGAGAAATATTCTCCTTAATAATAATTTATTTGACGCTGATTACTTATGCAGTCGGGTGATCCTGAAGTCATACCTTATCTTCTTGATATGGAAAGTTTCCTTTTGGTTCTTCACTGTTTGCAGATTGGCGGTTTTCTGTCGAAAGTTGTAAGTGATTTGTATACAATTCACGCAGAAAAGAAATTAGAACAAGTTTGATTTCTTATGCGAATGCCAAATTTATGTGTGATCCCATCTTAAACGGATACAAATTGCGAGCTTCATAATTCGGAAAATAGCATCTGATAAGGTGGGGCTTCATTATTGCTGTCATCCAGCAGAGCACTTCTACTTCATAAGTAAAACTTTTCGAAAGTTTTTCGACAACATCTTGGAAGATCTAGAAAATATATTAGAAAGGCTTGCGCATGATATATTCTTGAAGTTGTTCAGAAACATCATATTTTGCTATCTGAAATGGTCAGAATGTCCGAGGTATGATAAATTTGTGACACATCAGATAATTATAGCTCTCATATCACTGAAATAGTTTTTGCTACTTTATATCTGAGCCGTATTTAAAATTTGGTCGTCTTTCTTTTTTTTCCATGTAGAGCACGAGATTCCTTATCGTTGTGCCTTCCTACAAGGTTCACTGCTCCCGTTGTTGCTCATATGTTTCAAGTAAGTAGCCCAGGCGAGGTTGCATGGTCTGATATTGTGTTTACTTGGTACAAAGAAAGTAAATCAGAATCTAGATCACATATCATTACTCAACAGAAGTTTCTGATACTCAATGTATGGTGATGCAGGAAGATCCGGTTACCTATGGTTGGGTACAACAAACAATGTTCAATGTGATAAAGCTTAGGTGTAACCAAGCAGCCGAGTTTAGAAGGAGCTCATTTCGAGTCTAAAAGAACGTTTAAAAGAAATCATCCTTGTTGTAAAATTACTTGCATCCGTCGACATGGTGTGAACAATAGTAATACACATTGGCAAACATGTTGTGTACTCTGTTACATGTTTCGTAGATTACCATGGAAACTAGGTAATATTCCTGTTGTCGTATATATCACTTGGGTATTTACATTCTGCGAAACTTGAAAAAGGCTTTTACTTCGAAATGTAAGGTGTAAGAGTTATTTGATTGCTCATTTTGATAAGCTCTGCCCAGACCTTGTCCAGGATTACCTGGGTCGTTAGCTACTATTGATATGCTATGCATGTCTTTTAACTCATAAACTTCCACCCTCATGGGTTAGGCCAAGTTCAAGCATAAGTATTTACCCATATATTTTTTTCATACTTTATGAAATCTCTTTTCATCACATACATCAGTCTCAATTTGAGAATACGAACATAGCAGAGATGGCATGATGAATGAAAATGTAGTACTGAATCAAACCTTAATCTGGGATTCACTGCTATATGATGGTGTTTCCATTAACTAACACTCATTTCATCAAATCTAAGAACACAAAGGCATTCCACAGACTATGTAACAACATCGACGGGACAAGGTTCCTAGACCGAGAATACACAATGCCTAGGACTATCCCTAGGAAAACAAGAGGTAACATTCTCTGTACACTGAAATGTGCGAGGGCAAACACAACCGAACTCACCAAGATCGAGCTCCAACCGGGCATGTATCTAGTCAAAGACGGGAGTAGGAAGCCCCGGAAAACCACCTCCTCCCAAACCGGTGCGCACACAGATACCACAATGAAATACATGGCCATGGCCACTGGATCTCGTGCCATGATCGACTGCTCAACACTGGAGAGGGTGACTGGGGTGGACGGAAGGAGGGGAAGTATGTCGAGGTTGAGCTGCGAGAGGCGGTTCACAAGGGGGAACATGAGGCAACCTATGATAACATCAATGTGCCAGAAGCCCTTGAGGGAGAAACTGAACCATCCGGAGGGGAGAGGTCGGAACCGAGAGAGGCAGCGGTGGAGGATCGCAATCCCCACGAGGCCTTCAGTCACATCAGTCAGAAGGCTGTAAAACGCTTGTCCCCTGTATGTCAGAGTGTCCTTGCTGAATCCTGCTACATGGGCTGCGAAGGGTATCATCCAGGACACTACAAACCAGAATGAGGCAATCCACAGTAACATCACCTGCATCATCAAACTGAGTTAAGATTTGGCTAATTGTGCTCAAACAGCTGCA